>CAJPEV010004058.1:0-25197 GCA_905338385.1 Darwinula stevensoni
CCATGTTCCTGGTGCCATCTCTGGAGGGAATCACGAACTGAACCCCCCCCCCATGTTCCTGGTGCCATCTCTGGAGGGAATCACGAACTGAACCCCCCCCCAAGTTCCTGGCGCCATCTCAGAATTATGAACTGCATCCCTCCATGTTCCTGGTGGCATTTTTGACGGGATTTGCGAACTGATTCCCATGTTCCCATCTGGTTTCATTTCATTTTGCTTTTTCCTTCAAAAATCTCTCAACAAAAGGCCTGTAAGGATCAACCTCGGGGTCTTCAAGAAGTCTCGCAATGTCATCGCAATGGCGCCACCAGAGCCTATTCTTGCCAATTGGATCAAAAAGTTGCATGGACATGTGTCGCCTCTAGCGACCACTTTAAAACTAAGCTCCCCGATTGCTTAATTTTGATCCCACCCTGTATAATTTGTTCGACCTTTTGGAAACTCCTGCCCGATTCTCAGAGGCTTTGAATCTTTATCCTCTCTTGTCTTAAAGCGTCAGAAACGCTATGCTCTGATCAATGGGAATTCGCCTACAAGCAAACTAGATCGACGAACTTGCGTGCCTTCTCCACACCTCCACACGAGAAGGCTTGGATTCTCGAGAGACTCAGATAATGCGTTGTCTCAAGCTCGACTACAGTTCGGCTTTAAAAACTGTGACTGTGAACATCTCGATAAATTAAATTAATAGAGGAAAATTCCATCCTGGCTCGTTCACGATTTTCTAACAGAGAACAGCCAATCATATGATGAAGACATCTCCTCTCCTTTGCCATGTCGGACAGGCGTCCTACAAAGTGGAGTTCTATCCCCCTTCCTCTTCGCTCCAATAACAACCACTCTTCGCTCCTCCAAAGAGGTTGTAAGAATCATCAAATACGCTGATGACACTGCTATTGTTGCTTCTATAGAGAACGATGGAGATCTTCGGGCGAACTCCGAAGTCCGAAGTGAAGTCCGAAGGATCGTCGATCGGTCAGCACAACATGATCTAATTCTCAATCCCGATAAATGTCAAGAGCTTGTTTTCCCTAACACCGGTTTAAGAAAGGTAGAAATCTTTCAACACCTCAACGCGGAACTGACAGTGAACGACTTCGAGATCACTCTGGTTCACGAAGCAAGATATCTTGCCTGCGGTCTCTCGTATCTAGGACACTCAGGCGTCTGGCTCAAGTATCTGGAAGACCTGCTTCCAAGTACAAACAGTACTAAACCAGATGCAACTTCCAAGAGACACGTTTCTAGCCAACCTGAAAAGTGATGTGTCTCACCCGCTGTCATCATACTATTGTGGATGTTTTCGCATGGGTGTGGTCCAAACTCGAAAACAGTTTATACACCCAACAGTGAGAACAACCAAATTAAAAAACAGCATCCTTTTGATGGGATCAGAAACCAGCCTCCTGTAGAATTGTAACACCAGTGTATTTTGTTTTGTGGCTGATGGCTCGAATCAAGGGTAATAAAAGGTCATTTCATAGTTTAAAGGCTAAAAATCCTAGCCAGGAAAGTTGACTGCAAGGAAAATGTAATGAAAGATTTTTTTTTTTTTTTTTAACAGATTCACCCTTTTTTCCCTACCTCAGTATCGATGCAGTTGAATTCCTCTGAATTTTCCCAAATCGCCCGTCTCATTTCATTAAATTTAGTTACCATCCATAAAAAACCTTAGGCCCTATCCGAAACTTAGCGTATTGAATGAAGGTGGCTCAGATCCTACAAATGGCTCGGAATTCCGTACCATCACTGCTGCATCGTTTAAAAGTTCCCTTTCCTATCTTTGATCCAGGACTCATTAGCAAATGTTGCTACAGTCTCTACAAACCAGTGAGGGAATTTTCTTTTTAGCATTATCCGTGATGAAATGAAAATCACTCCATATGAAAGGGATTGCCCATCTACAAGAAAAATCTCACCAAATCTTTAGTTTGATTAATTTTTTCTCTTCTCTGAAAAATGAAAACGAAGAAACGAATGTAGGGAAGTGGAAAACACCGTTGTGAGAGAATATCCACGTGAGGAGCATCGGCCACGCGGCTACTTCCTCTTCGGAATGGCGAGAATATGGTGGCCACCGACGACGAAATGCCTGGATGGCAAAATTCACACCTGGCATACGTGCCTATAATAATTGTATCACACCTATCACACCAAAACTTTTCAGTTTGAAGATTGAAGATTCATCAGATCAGCCCAACGTATTAAACACTGAAAGTGGATCGATGACGAAAAGTTTCTGCTGAATTTGAGGCAAATCCATACCTTTAGTCACAGCAAAACTTGAAAAGTTTGGCAGAAACCTTCAGTTAATGCATTTATGAAGTATTGTATCAATATGTTCAAATTTACTGTCATTCCAAGAAAAAAACGAATTGGCAGGGTTTTTTTTAAACACCGTGTAGTAACCCTATACCAGTCCTTCTCGACGCTGTCGTCTCAGTCTGGCAACCATGCGATCAGGGGTTAGGAGAAAGACGGACTTGACCCAAGGCCTTCCTTTCCATCTCACTCGGTCTATCATTTGCAATAAGATTGATTTGCAATGAGATCCCCGACACGAGCATTTAGAGGCTGCAACTCCAGCGAATTTGCCTGGATGATCCAGCTTAAAATCCCGACCGGAAAGAGTCGTAATTTCCACCTCGACCCTAACTGACACTACCCAAGTGATAATTTCAAATTTTCACCAAACTTTGGTCATTGAAAGGACTCTCAAAACGAAGTCAAACGGCACCAAAACTGGCGGCAAAGAAACAGGTTTAGGCTCATAACTGACTCTCAATTTTCAGTAGAACCATGTGCCAGGTAATGGAACGAATAGGTCATAGGCAAAAGAACATCTACGTCAAACATCAGCTGCATCTGACATTCCCTTAAAAGTCATGACCTAACCAAGTTCAATTGTTACAAGTCAGAATCCAACTTTGACCATATCTTTTGAAAGAACTCCTGGATGCTGCTGATATTTAGCAGAGAAATTCAGAGGCTTGAACGTATTTTTTCCCATGCCTAAAATTTATAGAAAGTGGTGGCGCTGTGGTCACTATCTCTATCTACACTACCTCTATCTGCATGCAGCGCCATCTTCAGGCATGGGAAAAAACTTTACTGACTCATGAACCTATCTGTCAGATAGTACCTGAATCTGATTTTCACTTGAGAAGCTAGTCAATGAAAATAGGGCGGTGGCTTAATAATAATCCTGTATCACTGAAAACTGAGAGCCTGTTTCTTTGCCCCAAGTTTTGGTGAAAATCTGAAATTATCACTTGGGTAGTGTCCCTTGTGAGTAGCGGCTGGAAAGTACTGTAAAATCCAGATTGGCTCCAAGATGCAAAATCATTGGTGGAACGAGAATTTTTCTGCAGGATATTCTCCCCGTATTGGAAAGCAGCTGGTTTAAATAGTTGTGCTCTGCTGGAGACATCCAGTTAGAATTTTTTTTACTGAGGATCCACCAGCTAGAATACAGCTGAGATTCAATTACATCTGTAGATGGACCTTCGGCAAGTACAGCCTAAAGAAGCATTCTTGTTCCAACAACGAATTTGCATCCAGGAGCCAATCTGGATCTGACAGTATCCAGCTGTTATAGCTGGTATGGGCCCGATTTTACAGCTGGGGTCGAAGTGGGAGGTAGGGGTGAGGTGTTTCAAGCTAGATTCCAGCTGGAGGATCCGCTGTATAAAAAATGTAACTGGATATTTCCAGGTGGCACAACTATTCAAACCAGTTGCTTTCCAGTACGCGAAAAACACAGCCGTAGTCGGTTTTGACAGGAGTCAGATTCGCGTACTGCATCAGTAAGAGCCCGCGCTCCTTTCAACTGTGCTCCTTTCAAGGACATTGGACTTCCCAAATGTGGGATATTCTTTAAGACAGTTAAGGCCTCGTGTGTAGGGAACACCTTAATTTCCTAAACTCACATCCGATAAATTAAAGGTGTCTATTTTCCATACTGGGTCTTTAATAAAAGTATTTATTCATCATTTCATGAGGCATGCTTGAGAGTGGCTTAGGCCGTTTTGTGACTTCTAAAACCCGCGTTTAGGACCACTTTCCGTTCGGATGTTTGTGCATCTCGGACCCTTCCATTCAACCAAAGAACTTTGCCCAGCCACGCAAAAATATGGACTAAACAGAATTAGAGCATCCAACGGCCAATTCCACAAATGGAAGATGAAAGAGGATCAAAGCCAAGGACTATCCAAGGACCTATGGCTTGAGTGTCAATATTCTCATAATGTTGTAATAACATTCGTAGAACTGTCGCAGCAACATTCAAAGTGAAAACGTTGAAGTAATGTTCAACGTTTCAACTTCAGCGCAATGCTTTATAAATGTTGTCCATACAGCAACATAGGCAACATTTGGGAAACGTTTCATAAACATACTGTTAGGAGAAGCGATCAATTGTATATCGAACACGGACGTAAAAATGTAATTATGTTGCCCCAAGAAAAAGAAAATATAACAGATCATCTTGCACGTGATTGACTATGCACGTCTCATTTGCTGCTGTCTCATTTTCCTGCTGAGCAAAGCTCAAAAATAAGATCACCTCTAAGTTGGCTTGTTGGGTGAATTTCATGAAAAACAAAACGAAGACATTAATCGATATCAATCGCCGATCTTACATACCAAGAAGATATATCACACCCAAGAAATCAATATAATGATTCATTATATTGAGGAAAGAGCTATAACATAGATCATTTAGCTCCGATCCAGAATCATCGAGGGTGAATTTTTAAAGTTCGGCATTTTTACGGACAAGGAAAATGCATCATATAGGACACGTCTTTTGAAATGGACCGAAAGTGCTGAAACCTGAATCATCTAGCCACGGAAAATCGCTAAAACCCGCAGGTATGACAAACGTGGAAATACGTAGTACATCACACTCGGAAAATGTATCACACTGCGAGAATTCTCCTCAAATGCACCAAAAACGCTGAAACCTGAATCATCCAGACACAATCACGAATCTTCGTAAGAAAATCGCTAAAACGGAAATCTTACAAATATGGAGAATTCATATCACCCGGACAATGTACCACTATGCGCGAATCCTCTCCTAAAGCAGCGAAAGAGATTAAACCTGAGTTACCTATCTCTGATCGCGTATCATCGCGGGGAAATCGATGAAATTCGCAGATTTGAAAAACATTTAAACAACATTGCTGACTCGAGGTTGATTCAGTATCCGGACGTCGAAGCAAATCGAATCTTGGGACGAAAATCGCTAAAACGGCATTCTTACAAACATGGAGAATTCATAGTATTCATAGTATAGAGAATTCATGTTCCTAGTAGCACATGACATTTAAACAACATTGCTTCAACTTCGATTCAGCATCCGGACGTCGAAGCAATGTTTAGTCGCAAATTACTACTACTACACGAATTCTCCTTAAACGCATCGAAAGTGCTGAAACCTGAATCACCTAGCCACGATCACGAATCAGCACAGGACAATCGCTAAAACCCGCAGATGTGACAAACACGGAAATGCATCACTCGGACATGTATCACACTGCGTGAATCCTCAAGAGCACTGAGCTCAGATGGCTCAGGCTTAANACAGGAGTCAGATTCGCGTACTGCATCAGTAAGAGCCCGCGCTCCTTTCAACTGTGCTCCTTTCAAGGACATTGGACTTCCCAAATGTGGGATATTCTTTAAGACAGTTAAGGCCTCGTGTGTAGGGAACACCTTAATTTCCTAAACTCACATCCGATAAATTAAAGGTGTCTATAAAGGTATGACCCAGAAATTATTTTCATAAATAAGTAGTAAAGTACTCCGTACGAACTCTCACCGAATCCGGCAAAACACTGAAGATTTTGGGCGCAAATCCTGGTGAAAGGCAAGCCTACAAACACGATCGAAGCGATCATTGTATATCGAACACGGACGTAAAAATGTAATTATGTTGCCCCAAGAAAAAGAAAATATAACAGATCATCTTGCACGTGGTTGACTATGCACGTCTCATTTGCTGCTGTCTCATTTTCCTGCTGAGCAAAGCTCAAAAATAAGATCACCTCTAAGTTGGCTTGTTGGGTGAATATCATGAAAAACAAAACGAAGACATTAATCGATATCAATCGCCGATCCGATACCAAGAAGATATATCACACCCAATAAATCAATATAATGATTCATTATATTGAGGAAAGAGCTATAACATAGATCATTTAACTCCGATCCAGAATCATCGAGGGTGAATTTTTAAAGTTCGGCATTTTTACGGACAAGGAAAATGCATCATATAGGACACATGTCTTTTGAAATGGACCGAAAGTGCTGAAACCTGAATCATCTAGCCACGGAAAATCGCTAAAACCCGCAGGTATGACAAACGTGGAAATACGTAGTACATCACACTCGGAAAATGTATCACACTGCGAGAATTCTCCTCAAATGCACCAAAAACGCTGAAACCTGAATCCTCCAGACACAATCACGAATCTTCGCAAGAAAATCGCTAAAACTCGGGAATCTTACAGGCATGGTCAATGTATAACACCCGGACAATGTATCACTACACGCGAATCCTCTCCTAAAGCAGCGAAAAAGATTAAACCTGAGTCATCTCTCTCTCATCGCGTATCATCGCGGGGAAATTGATGAAATTCGCAGATTTGAAGGACATTTAAACAACATTGCTTCAGCGATGAAAGTAGAATCATCTAACTCCGATCACGAATCACATCAATCATAACATTTAAACAATATTGCTTCAACGTTGATTCAGCATCCGGACGTCGAAACAACGTTTAGTCGCAAATTACTACAACTACGCGAATTCTCCTGAAATGCACCGAAAGTGCTGAAACCTGAATCTAGCCACGATCACGAATCAGCAGAGGACAATCGCTAAAACCCGCAGATGTGACAAACACGGAAATGCATCACACTCGGAAAATGTATCACACTACGCGAATTCTCCTCGAATGCACCAAAAACGCTGAAACCTGCATCATCTAGACCCAAATACGAATCTTGGGACGAAAATCGCTAAAACGGCATTCTTACAAACATGGAGAATTCATAGTATTCATAGTATAGAGAATTCATGTTCCTAGTAGCACATGACATTTAAACAACATTGCTTCAACTTCGATTCAGCATCCGGACGTCGAAGCAATGTTTAGTCGCAAATTACTACTACTACACGAATTCTCCTTAAACGCATCGAAAGTGCTGAAACCTGAATCACCTAGCCACGATCACGAATCAGCACAGGACAATCGCTAAAACCCGCAGATGTGACAAACACGGAAATGCATCACTCGGACATGTATCACACTGCGTGAATCCTCAAGAGCACTGAGCTCAGATGGCTCAGGCTTAATCTCACATTGCACTTGAAGTGTGATATATTGTCCGAATGTGATGCATGTTTCCCACTCCTGCGTGTTTTAGCAATTTCCCTGTGCTGATTCGCGATAGCGGCAAGATTCAGGTTTTCGATGCATCTGAGGAGAATTCGCGTAGTGTGATACATTTGCGACTAAACGTTGTTTCGACGTCCGGATCAACATTGAAACAATGCTGTTTAAATGTTATGATTGATGCTGATTTGTGATCGGAGTTAGATGAGTTCGTTATCGGAGTTACATTCTAGTTCCATCACTTTAGGTGTCTTTAGGAGAAAATACGCATCGTGATAATTCGAGTGTGATACATTTTTCTTTTTTCTTATGTGGACGAGTTTTAGCGATTTTCTTGCAAAGATTCGTGATCAGATCTAGATCATAGAAGTTTCAGCACTTTCGATGCATTTGAGATTCCGTGCAGTGTGATATATTGCCGTAGTGACTCTTCTTTCACTCATTTTCTCATTCTTCAAGAATTGAAACCTGAGCCATCTTTCTCTGATTACGAATCAGCGCAGGAAAATCGCTATAAACCTACAGATGTGACAGATATGAAAAATGTTCGGAGCATGTATCACTATGCGCGTTTTCTCCTTAAACGCACCGAAAATGCTGAAACCTGAATGATTCAGACACAATCACGAATCTTGGAAAGAAAATAGCTAAAACTCGGGAATCTTACAGACATGGACAATGAATAACACTCGCACTAACACTATGCGCAAATGTTATCCTAAAGAAATAATAAGAGAAATAAACTATCTGATCTATCAGATCTATAATGGCGTGGAAATGATAAAGCTCGCAGAACAACGGTGGAATCCTCACCTAATGTGCTCCATCCTGAGATATCCAGCTCTAAACACGAATTATCGCAGGGAAATCACAATAATTCGACAATCCTTCAGACCACAGGGTGGCGCAAAAGTCGTCACCATTTTTCGACACTGTACATTACATCAGGATACTGTATCACTATGAGCGAATATTTTTCTGAAACAACATCTGGATTCAACATCTGGACGTTGAAACAACGATGAATCAATGTTGATTCAATGTTATATGCTGTTAGGGGAGGCACCGAAAAATCTGTCTAGTCGTCCAGTCCAGGAACTAGTCATCCAGCTTTGATTAGTAAACATCGTAGGGAAATTGATACATCTCCGCAGATAATAGCATAGACCTGAGAATTTAAGATTTCATATCGTGCAACTAAAACCTGTAAATATCACAATCCCTTTGAAATTCACAATTCCATCTCGAGTCTTGCTATTCATTCTTCCTGCAGGAAAAAAATATTGCCAATTGGCTTGATTTGAAGAGAGCAAATTTATGTGGGAAAAATGCGAAATTTCTTAAGTATGGGTCCAAATGCCAGATGAGTTCCAGATGAGATCATGAAGGCAATTCATAATATGATATGCTGGAAGAGGTCATTAGAGATGCCTTCGCCATAGGACCGGAGATGATTGAAATAGTTCTGTAACATTCAAAGAGAGGACCAGGACATTGAAAATTGCGATAGTCATGTTGACCACTAATGATTTGGCGGCTTTCCTTTGTAATGATATAACTTTCTCCTAGTTCTTTATGTAATGCTGAAATATTTCACAATAAAATATATTAAATTTGTCGATATATGTCGATGAAATACTTCCTGAGGTAATAAGCTTTTACTTTTGGGGAGGCAATTGTGGACAACCCTGAAAACCTAGGCTTATGACCTAGTCATAAGAAGGCATAAAAAAGAATTTCATTTCCTGGTATAATCCCAACTGAACTTGAGTTTACTTTGAATGACAAAATGTTGCTTTTATCGTTGCAAATACAAATTTCATGTCATATGTAGGATCCGAAAGATTTCGAATGGGAGACTTCGTGAGTCTACCTGGCTATAATTGAATGTACTCATTTATTTGGCAGTTTTAAATGGAAACTTTAAATATTAGCATGGGAACCGGAGTTACCAGTTTAGGAATTCCCGCATGGACTCGCTCGTCTCTGAAAAGAAATCATCGGTGAACATCTTCCACATTAGTACACAATGTTCCTATGAATCCAAAGCAACTAAAACTTGCAACAACTTCATTGGAACTTTCGCATCCATTCGTTAAAGATAGTAAGGGCTGAAAGGCTATGTGGTCTAACAGCAAAAAATCATTGTCACGAGCTTCACAAGAAAAGAGTATGTTTGAATTGTATTGTCCTCTTTCGTGATCGAAATAATTTAATTTGTGCATGAAGTGCATATTTTACTTTTTGACGTATTATTATTATTAAAGTACATTTGAATTCTATTAGCTTTAAACCATCTATACTTCCTTTGGAATACTTTCGCAGATAGACCGCTTTACCTTTCAGTCATTCAATTGTGAGCGACGTTAACAGCTAAATCCGTGCTAGTGTCTCCGGTGAATACACCTGTCCATTCGCCTTTCCGTGATTCAGTAGTATTGTTACTCATTCATTAGGCGGGTCATGGAGCTGATTGGTTGAATGTGTGCGTGCAGCAATTACATTCTACCAAATGGACGAGATGTTTCTTCTCAAGTTCAAAGGTGGCATATAACATTGAAACGACATTGGTTCGCTTTTGATTCAACATCTGGACGTTGAACCAACGTTGAATTGATGTTATTCAATGTTATATTACTAGGGTGTCTGTGGGAAGGGAATACATGACGTCGCGATGGACTTCTTTAATGATGGCATGAGCAATACATGTACTTGGAGGCTATGTTTGATATAGTTACCCTATATCAAACATAGGCAGCAGTTTGTGGACAGGTTAAGGCAATTTTTATCTTTGAAATAATACTACGGTGGTTGGAGCCACCGAAGAACTGCGAGTTTCGTTTCAATATGAGGTCTCTTATCATAACTATATATCCAAGCTTTAAAATTGAGTATTGATTGCATACTTTTCCAACAAAAGGTACTTTAGTGACTGGATTTTCACGCTGTTCCTATTTGTGGACACCTGGTTCCAGTTCGTGGACATTCAAGGACCCAGTTTGTGGACGACGCTAGTTTTTCGACAATCATAACCATGTCGAAAAAACTGGCCTTATGGAGATAAAGTATGGAAAGTATGCAGCAGCTATATATATCTTCAGTGAGATGAAAATGAAAGAAAAATCACTCATTCTTCACTAATTTTTTTGTCATGCACAGCTACATCCGCGCCCATTTTGGCGAAGCCAAACTCAATACAGTTGAAAACCTGGTGCGCGTTCTCCAATGAAGTCCACGAGACACTTTTATTCATTAATCCATACTAAAAGTCTCTTTTTGTCGGTTCTTTTCCTTTTCGATGATCTTGGGCCTCTTCAATGAAATATCAGGCCTCCACTTCATGAATAATTTGAGATATTTTTCTTCTGATAAGTTATAATAGGACGGCCATTTTCTCCTGAATCATCAAGAAACTTCTTAGTCAACCAAGCTAGTTCTTAACGTGTCTTTTCATCCATATAATGCGAATTTACAGTGCTGGCCTCATGCTTAAAACGTTTCTGATTTTGAAAAGTTTCACTGGTAAGGACTAAATCACTAAATGGAACACTTACTGATGCAGTTGGCCAACATTGACTCTGCGGACAGCAAAGGCGAAAGTCCTATATTGACTTCCTGAGGGGCCATTGGTACTAGTAGATAGGGTAATTTTAGGGACCCTAAACCTTTTGACAACGCGTCCAATCCACAGACTACCATCGCGTATCCCGCTAAATGCGTTTTGCATAACATTATTTGTGTATTTAGATTTGAGATTTTTGAGGAGATCCCTCAAAAATTCAAATAACAAATCAAATAATAATAATTGGATAACATGGAAATAAATGAATTGATCTAAATATATGTATATTTCGGCCCTGGACCTACTTCTCACAGTATGAAAATACTGGCTCTGGATTGTAAACACTTTAAGAAGTAGCGTGAGCACTTATATGTAAATTCATAGTATTTTAAACCTTCAGTAAGACGACATGATATTTAAATCTAGTGAAGAAAACCATCAGAGCGAACTTATATTGGCAATAAACAAATTAAATGCCTGCTCCCCACAAGTTGAGGGAGGGGTTCCTCTTTGTGGACACCAGCGTCCACAAATAGGCAAAACTTTGAATCGAGGTTTGTGGACCCTCTTTCGTCGTTTTTCGGAGAGGAAATTTCGTCGAAGTCCCTCTTTGGGGATTTCTTCATATATGGATAGAAAAATGAAATAGGAACTTTAAGCAACATTTCTGAACATCATACTCGAGGCTCATATCAATACTTGTGAACAATCTACTTGGAAAAGGGTTCGCATCCGTTATGAAAAGTAACGGGAAATTAAAGGAATTCTGGAATTCTACATCTAAAACATCATCTACATGATCGAAAACCTACATCGAAATGTCTAAATTGACTGTTGCGAATAGGCATGCATATTTTTTATGGTGGCCGACTGGCATGAGCATAACATGAAGCAGTCAGCATTATAAATGTCCTGCGTATATTTTTTTGGATGGCTAAAAACGCGAAATCGTCCACAAATAGGCACGAAATCGTCCACGAACTGGTGCCTACCCTTGTCTGTCCTGTAAGGATGGAATACTATGGTTCTACTTTAAAAAAAAAAATAGGTTTCATATTTGAGCCCAAGAATTAAACGTAGGGCGGCACTTCTAAACCATTTCCATGACATCCACGGCGCGACTGGTCTGATAGTTGCGCCAGGTAGGGCAGGTGCAGTCGAGATCGGGAGGGGATTTCGTCAAAACAAATTCCGTAATGGAACATTTAGTCGCGTTTAGTTTATGGTTAGTCCAAACCCACTCTTCCAGCAATGAATGCATCAATCGAAAATGTTGCATCGAACCCATTGCAAAGTGCCCCTGACGATCTTTGATTTTTAACATTTCCATAGACGATCAATGTAGGAAAGATTTGGCAGGCTGGGCGTGAGGGCGTGGCTGAGGGAGCGGGTTGTTAATCGAGGAAAGAAATCGTCCTCAAATAGTTTAAAGGTATGTATCCAAAAAATATGAGAACGTTATTGTGTTTCTTTCCCTCTACCTGAAAGCCAAGTGTGTGAAACACACGGTCCGCGGAGCACATCCGACCTGAGCTGATCTTGAAATTTCCGCCTGGATTGACTCTCAGCTCCCTCCACACACCCAGGTGTGTGGAGGGAGAGTCAATCCCAGATACTCTGGGTGCGGCCTGCAAGCAACTGCTGGGTTAGGAATACGGCCCATCGACAGATTTGCGTTTCACATCCCTGGCTTAGAGTGTACGCTTAGGACGCTTAAGCAGAGAGAACTATCTAGATACTGAAACCAGTTCTGAACCACCCAGGATCTCTAGCTGCTTGCAAAACTGGATTCCAGCAGGAAAAATTAGAGGACATAATTATCATCCCAATTTAAACATTTCAGCTGGACATCAGCCTGCGTTCACTTCCTAGCTGGAATAGGTATGAATTTGCCAATATGGTCCAGACATGAACCATGAACATTAAACCAGCAAGAAGGAACAGGGAATAAGAAAAGAGACAAAACAGGAAGTGTTTGTGCCAAGCCCTCTTTCATCCAATTCAAACAGTTGGAGGGATGAGGTGCAATGAAAAGGTCACCTTAAAGGGAGGTGCATAACAAAAAAGTAGGGAAACCATTGTTCTAAAGCATCATTTCTCATATTTTAATATGGGTTAGAGGTCCAGAGCAGAAGAGCGATTGTAGACTCAAAAAGTTGGGGAATCCATGACCGAGAGAATGGACTATTCGATCATTTGCAATTACGAAGGCACAATTGAAGATGTCACCCAATTGAGCATGCATTTTGGGGATTTCTACAATGCAGATCTAATGAAACTTATTTACGAAGGACAAATACCAAAACAAAAACAAAAAATAAACTAATCTGAAATGAATGGCTTCCCTTAGGGTGAACTTTTCTGGAGACAAGATTCACACACCTGAATTTCTCATCACATCTGACACTACATACTTTATTAACATCAGAAAAGTGCAGATTTATGTGAACAAAAATTCCTATGGAATAAATTTGAAAACAGGAAATGGAGAGCATGAGGCCATGAAGCCAGCCAAAAGGTCCCTAGAAAAATTATTTTTGTGAGGTCTCCATTCACTCCAAGGTTCAGTGAATGTAGTCATTGTATGCCACGCCAAAAGGTTAAAAATAAAAGTGAATAGGATAATATGCCCATGCTTGCACCACCTTCCACCACCATCCAACATTTTTCAAGCACTTCCACCAGCCACTCACTTTATTCAGTGAAAATGAAAGCTATATAGCTGCTAATAGTTCAACTCAATGCTAATTGAAACTCAAATTCACCAACTAGGATGCAATAACCAGTGCTGCACATAAACTACAGTCCCCTCCATGGCATTCTGTGCAGTCATGATAGGAATATTCTCATCTGGAAGGAGAAGGCCCTTATTGGGAAAGATGCTATCAAAGAATATTCATTGCAGGGCAAAAAGGGAAAAGGATATTTCAAAGAAGACAGCAGACGTTAATGCGACAACTCTACACTCACTATGAGAGGTACTCAGAGGAGTACTCCTTGATGGGGATCATGTCATGAAAGGAAAGGGCATGGTTTAATAAACCGTGAAGCAACTTTAGCAGAAAATTACCTATTAAAACAATTGCTGATGCAGAGGGCCACATCATACACTACACCTATCTGACAAGATAGGTGTAGTGGAAATTTATTGGTGAAATGGGGGCAGGAGGCAGGGTACGGGAAAGTCAATTGAAACTCCATGAAACTCCAAACCTTTTCATAGTTTTCCCTTTTCTTCAACAGATATTGCAACAAATGCCTGCATTTAGGAAATGGATGATGGGAAATGGAGAGAAAATATCAATATCAAGAAGAAGGTTAGGTTCTCCAGCAATACCAACTTTCCTATAACTTCATCATTACAAGTCTTCTGAAGACAGTTTCATAAATAGAAAGTTCCAGCCTCACCAACACCAACAGACCTGAAGATCTTAAGTTTCAAAGAGTTGCTTGAATGACCTTCCTTTCTCATGAGTATTCTTGGGCAACATCTTTCCCATTAAGGTGATGTTATCCCTGTCATTTCTCCCCTCAATTCCATTTACATGTCACTTATGGTATGAATGTATATAAGAAAAAATGTATATAAGAAAAGTAATTCATGAGTTATGGGGTCAAGAAACTGATGCAATAAGCTGATTGATATCCAAGGAGAGCTAAAAATCAGTCCTAGGACTGGAAATCATATTTGACTTGAAATAACTCAGCATCCTTGTTTTGGGATCAAGGATAGAGGATACATGCTGATGTGACACTATAGAAGAAAGAAGCAACTTATTTGCCATTCTCTGTTTTGAAAATCATTTGTATTCCATGGAATGGTGCAATTTAACCCATCTTTCAAGAATGTACTGTCTAAGATAATAAATATTCATCATCATATTTGCTGCTGCTTGTCTCTGCTGACTTCCTCCTATCCCAAATCCCTTTCAAATCAATCCATACAGGCTTCATTCCTGCTTACAGGACATTTCTTCTCCACAATCAATGTTCCTGCATTGGTATCATTGAGGTGCAAGCTGCACTTTCATGACTTACTACATATTAATTCTGAAGCACTGTATTGCAATGAAGACAGCTCATCTCATGAGAATAAAAAGAAATATCTAAAAGCAAATGACTAAATTTTCTGAAGCAATGACTTTTACTAGAATGGACGCATTGTGAATTGCATATTGAACAAAATGCCTTCATAACATTGATGGCTCTTACAAGCACTGGTTACATGGTCCTCCCTAAGCTGGATCAAAAGAGATGGCTCACACAAGATGAAGAGACAAATTTCTCACTTCCATGAGTCTTTTCCTCTCAAGAGTGCAGACAAGTCTGGAGGTATAAGAGAAACTGCAGGATTGGGAGAGAGCACCAATATTAGGAGGAAATAGAGGACTTTGTAGGAATTAGCTGGAGACTGTAAGGGAGACAAGGAGGAAATGACCCCAGCTTACTCAGAGAAAAGTAAGGGAAAAATAGGTTGAAGGGCAGGGTGACATCAGACTACCTTGTAAATCTATCAGGAGTCCTATGTGGAAATTTCATACATGACCATATATGAAATGGCCATATGGGGTTTGACACAAGTCACATAAAATCATATAAGAATGAAAATATGACCCCATACATTTCCATATATTGGCTCATACATTGTCCATACATGCCATGTCATATCTATAGATGGTGAGATTACCTGAAACATGCCTGCATCTAAAAAGGGTTCATAATCCATCAAATACTGTATGACCATTCATATGCAACCTTACTTGCAATCAACTCATTTTTAATTGTTCATAGACCACAATCACTTGCACCAAGAACTCATGTTTCATGGTGTACAAGATATGCACCCTTGTTAATGAAGGTGAAAGTTTCAATATTATAGACAAACCTTAACATGTATTTTCATCAGTAATGCTATTTCATGATAAAACTTGGCTTAATTCATGTAAGAGTGTCTTCTTCATTTTGACTGACAACTCACAAGATAGATGGGAACTGTATTTCTTCCTGAAATAATCCAATGAAGAATTGTTTGATGAAGGCACAGCAAGGCATGTGCCCCCCAACTTAACAACATAAAGCACATTAATACGAAGAAAAAGATGCATGAAATGCATGTTAACAGTTCCCAGAGTTCCCATGCAGAAAAATGTGTGAGAGGAGGGGGGCTCCTCCCACACTTTTTTCATCTGCGATATGCTCATGCTACCTAGAGAGGGTAGAGCACATCCTGACTGGAATTTTTCAGGTGGACAGAAGCTGTATATTCTGATCATTTCCAGATGGCATAAAGTTGAAAAATGGTAGATACAGGTTGTTTTCCAACTGGAAATTTACCATTAGAATTTTATACAGAGGACCCTTCAGTTGGAATACAACAGCACTTACAGTTGAAATTCAGCTGCTTCTGTAGATGGACCTCCAGGAAGAATAGCCAACAAAACATTCTCATTCCACAAGTGTAATGCAATTAGGAACAATCTGGATCTGACTTTACTTTCCAGCTGCTACTGAGTTGGAATGATGAGAATTTCCAAATGGGGTCCAGCTGGAAACTAGCTGTTTCCAATTAAGATTTTAAGCTGGGGGGGTTCAAAATCAAACTTTTAGCAAATTACTTTAAAGGTTATACATAGCTAATATTTCATGTAAAATATAATGGTTGCATTAGAAATTAGTTGCAAAGGCATCTGATGGTCAATTCCCCTCATGTATAACAACCTCATGAAGTGGCAAATTTTCCAGGGAGGGGGCAGGGGGTGCGGCTGGGCAGTGGCACCCCCTGCCCCCTCCCCTACCCCCCTAGCATCCCTGGGACATGGCTGGGTGCCCCTACTCTGCTGCTCCCTGACTCTTCAGCCAAAATACACCACTGACCTCATGCTATGTTTTACTTGCAACCATAAGACTTGTCTATGGATATTCACCACATACCACACATGATACCATTTGCCCATCACACTTAATATTGTAATGCAGTTAAAATATATTATGCACCATACAATTGTAATTATATGAATATGGTGCTATATGGCAAATATATGATCATACAAGACTATATAGAATCATACACCCTGTCATACAAGGAATTTTCACATGGGGTGATCAAAAAGTAATAATAAAACCTGCCTGATCCTTCAAGACTGTGTACCATGATGACTCTGAATCCAAGAGCTGAATTGCACTTGAGCTCAGTCAGAGAATATCCTATGATGGAGTTTCAATTGGTGGGGCGTTTTCACCAGCTTCAAATTCTAAAAGACTCTGGAAATGGTACAATTCACTGTCCATTGCACCGTGTATCCTTCAACTTTGAAAACAGTGCCCACTCTTACTGTGCTGAAGTAAATGGGGAAGGAAACATGAAAAAAGAAACATAATAGAACATAAGGATGTGACATTGGTGCATCATGATGGCTCAGTTGCTACAATTGCAAAGCCAGCAAGATGAAATACAGTGCAAAACCATGCAAGATGGAGTATGTAAGTCCTTGAGAAGTACTTTATGGTTCTGATAATTAAGGGTTATGGTTAAGTTCTGATCATCACTAGAAAATTCAGCCAGAGATAAGGATACAATAGCAAGGTGCAGTAATAGTCTTGGAGTCTTTTGAAAAGGAAGGTGCAAAAATGCTATACATTTCTTAATGTATGTAATTATTTCTGCTATACATTCCATGTCCAAATGTACAGAATTGGGTGAAAGATACCCAACCAGAAACAACACTGGGTAACATTTACCTCCACTGGACATGTGTAGGATCTCCCAAGGACTGGTCATCCAGAAACTTTCTCAATCCAGATTTTGTCTTGTTAATGGACCATCTGACCTGACCTCTGAGAGTAAGTCACATTCCCCACCTCCAGTTGATGCAATGATATATGTAGGCATTGAGATGGATAAGGGGGGGAGGTCCCACCTTCTCTCTCACCCTCTGACCAGTCTTTGCAATGAAAAATAAAAAAAAACTCACATCTCCAGGAGACAGTGGACTCTGGCATTATTCTTGTTTGTGCATATACAGTGTTAAAAAAAAATTGTGCCAATTCGTTTTTTAATTGATAGCAAATTTCATCTAATCGGCAAAATATTTCACAAACCACATGTGGATAAAAGAAATAAGGTTTCTGCAAGAGTTTGTACATGCCATCCAGAACAGTTAAGGGGGTTAGCTTCACTGGCTGAGACGAATGCATCAGAAGCCTTGTACGCCTCACTTTCTTACATATCAACTTTGAACTGCCATAGAATGTAATCCAATGTATCAGTTTTCTTAAAATTTAGCACATACCTTCTTTCCTCCATCTACAGGTAGTGTTTAAAAAATTAAGTTGATATGATAGGATAAAATTTTGTCATTAACAGTGAAAATGAATTGGCAGTTTTATTATTTTAAAGCACTGTGTACATGCAAGTGATGTTCCTCTCTTTCCTTCAGAATGGAACCTCTTCTGGTCTGTAATCTTAACAAACCTTACTTTCCTTTCCCTTCTGCTGTATGGATGCCAACAAAGTTGATGTATGAAGGTGAGTAGACCTTTTGCTGCATTACACTATGAATCTTTGCAATTCTGCCATAATTTGCTTAACATCTGGGTGGGAACATAAAGAATGCTTTGACAAGTCATCAATGTGATGACGTTTTTCACTTTCAATATTCAGGTCTTGTAATTGTTGCGCCTGGGCATCGAAAGTGAGGAAAATTCATGGAAACAGAACAATCATGATTGCACCCTCAACCTCTGTGACAGCTGTCATAAAACATACAGGTATAATTTTCAGAACAAATTTCACATGTCTGTCAAAGCTGGAAGCTTATCTAATGGTTGTTGTCATCACATGGCAGTGACAACATTAATTTATCTGTAGCACTGACATGCTCAGTCAGGTTCAGATCAGCCTTATGCAGCTTCATGTTGTGCATTCGGTGTGACATGAACAGCATACCTGAAGGGTCCAAAGCAGTGCTGTATTTTAAAGGAGGGCAGGAAGAGCAGCCACCCCCTTGGAGATATTAATTTTTTCCCCCTGACATCACTTAGGTATGGTTTGGCAACTCAACACTGTTGCCTTGTCCCTTGACCATTCAGTGAAAGTATATCACTGGTCCAAATTCTGTCAAATTGTTTGTCTTTCAAAAAAAGACCTTCAATGCAGGTATTCTCTTGTTCAGTCATCTCACTTTCTTCCCATGAAGATAGTCATACTTCAAGGTCATGTGGAATCTCTCTATATGCATTCTTTGAGTTCAATCTAATATTTTTTCTCTCCGTTCCTGTTCCTGAAATGCAAAAAGTATGTGGATGAGATTTATAGTATAGGCCTGGATGGGACAATATAAGTGGTGTAAAGGTAAAGATATTTATCTTTACTTATGGTGGGAGTCCAAGGCTTCATTCAACACAGAAGCTCCAGAGTGCAACAAATCAGCTTGCCTCACAATTCACTGGGGCTGGAATTAAACTCATGATTCTCATACCCACATCATGGTTCCTTTTGGAAATCCAGTGTAATGCATCCTATANAAGTGATGTTCCTCTCTTTCCTTCAGAATGGAACCTCTTCTGGTCTGTAATCTTAACAAACCTTACTTTCCTTTCCCTTCTGCTGTATGGATGCCAACAAAGTTGATGTATGAAGGTGAGTAGACCTCTTGCTGCATTACACTATGTAATACATGATGTCCCACAAGTCATTATACCATTTCAAACAGCTATATTTTCTAAACTGCAACAAACAGGTCAGATTTTTTAACAATGATGAAAAGAACATATGTAAAAATTTTTATCTTGATAATGACTTGGAATCAGACTCAATCAGAAATTGCTTTAAAAAAAATATTTTAAAAGTGTACATCTTTAGGGCAATTAATGTTGTTGAATCCTCTTTAATAAAAATTCTTAAACTTCACGTTTTATTCTTCTATTTCCAGATGGACCTAAGAAACAGAAGAATATAATCAATTTTGTTTAATTGGCTTTTGCTGACATAGGAAAAGGCTTCACAACTAATGCTTGAGCAATGAAGAAATGTTGATTCATAGAGGGAGGTCTTTGAAAGACCCATCAGAGTCAAAAGGGAGTTTTGGCAATATTTTGGTGGTGAACTTCATTCCAAATGCAATAATAGGCAGAGGGCATTTTGAGGCACTTTCAAACTTCAGAAATACCTCCATTTTTGACAAAGATAATTCCAAATGACATGCTATCATTCAGTTAATGTTACTTATATTTTTGTGCTGTTTAAATGTGAATTTTTGACATGGTATAGTGACTTATGGGACACCCTGTATAGCAATTGTTCTTTTTGTATCATCTTGCATTTCCTTACAGATAGCACAGGCATTGTGGACACTAAAATGGAGATGAGAGTAAATTAATAGCACCTGCATACACACATGTCAAGAACCACTATGTAAGGCAGAAAGTTCAGAATGAGTCAACCACAAATGTGATTTTTACTGGGGATTAAGGATGCTTCTGGATGGTCTGTCTTTCAAAGACCATGTGGTGATGCATCTGCTGCACTGACAATTGATTTGACAGTCACTCAAACGTACATTATTTCTTCTATAAGGGCATCCTAAACCCAATATACTACAAACACTGAAAAGTTTTCAATGTTATGACACCTTCCTTCAGAAGAATTCAAGCATCACATCCTACCTCATTTGAGTGTACCAATGGTGGCTTGTGATATGCGAAAGTAGTGATTCATCAGTGGACACGGGAGGCTGGCCTCCCTTGTCACCATTCAAGAGCTACTACTGCATATCACAAGCTGCCAGTGGAGTGTTAATATCTCAGGCTACAAGTTAGACTAATGAGTAGTGCTGAAAACTCAGGTGCTTTAAAAAGATGAAAGCCAAAGCATGGTGCCTGACACTTTGCCATGACTTTTACCCTCCTTATAATTTTGACAGCATATAACAATGCAAAAGGAGCAAATGTCTACATCTCAGGCCACATAATCTGATGAATCTGGTCTTGAGATTTGCCTTTCTTTTTTTACTTTTCATAAAATGTTGAGGCTTCCAAAATTTACTCCTTGCAAAACTAAAGACCAGATTCATGAGATGAAGTGGCCTGAGATGCAGACATTTGCTCCTTTTGCATTTTTATAGGTTGTTAAAGTTATGAGGGTTAAAGTCATGACCACATGAAAAGACTGCTGCACCTGCTACCTTGCTCAGTGATATTGAGTTCTTCAAGGTGTGTATGTTTATTTATAAAGTCAGATACATCTCAAGGAAAGACTCCAGGATGGGAATGCATTGGCCAATGTTACTTGGCAATCACATCAGTAGTTATTAGATTAAGTGAGCCTCAGACATATGGTTGCAGTTTTAAAGGTTCAACCCAACCATAGCAAAATGATAGGGAAGTTGCCCCTTGCTATTCAGGGTGCCCTAAAAATCTCTATCCCAATAAGTCAAACACCACCATGTATCTGCTCTCAAACACTCATAACCAAGTTTGGAAGCTGAAAAGACATTAGATAAATACACAGAAAGAACCAAACCATAATATAGAAAATAATATATTTTTTCCTGTTTGTGTAGGATCAAGCAAGATGTGACTGAAAAATATGAAAGCAGTTATTTTTATTAACTGTAAAATTGCTCCTTCTCAGAACAGAACATCTCAGGATTGGTAGCAGGCATAGCAACCAATTTCTGAAATCTTCAGTTTCCTCTCCATTTGGATTTTGGAGATTTTTCTTTCATGCTTTATACTTGTGTTTCACAAAGGATAACCTCTTCAACCTCTTTTGCTTTGTGTTGGATGACTAAGGTGTGAAAGTGGATTGGGCTGAGCCAAAGCTGGAATTCTTTAGGCAGGTTCCAGAGAAAGAGAGAAGGCTTTTGTTCATTCTTTAATGGTCAAGCATTGATGAAATACACCCAGGTGTGGCTGATTCCAGACAATCTGCAAGCTCAATGAATCTTTGCAATTCTGCCATAATTTACTGAACATCTGGGTGGGAACATAAAGAATGCTTTGACAAGTCATCAATGTGATGACGTTTTTCACTTTCAATATTCAGGTCTTGTAATTGTTGTGCCTGGGCATCGAAAGTGAGGAAAATTCATGGAAACAGAACAATCATGATTGCACCCTCAACCTCTGTGACAGCTGTCATAAAACATACAGGTATAATTTTCAGAACAAATTTCACGTCTGTCAAAGCTGGAAGCATATCTAATGGTTGTTGTCATCACATGGCAGTGACAACATTAATTCATCTGTAGCACTGACATGCTCAGTCAGGTTCAGATCAGCCTTATGCAGCTTCATGTTGTGCATTCAGTGTGACATGGACAGCATACCTGAAGGGTCCAAAGCAGTGCTGTATTTTAAAGGAGGGCAGGAAGAGCAGCCACCCCCTTGGAGATTTTTTCCCCCTGACATCACTTAGGTATGGTTTGCCAACTCAACACTGTTGCCTTGTCCCTTGACCATTCAGTGAAAGTATATCACTGGTCCAAATTCTGTCAAATTGTTTGTCTTTCAAAAAAAGACCTTCAATGCAGGTATTCTCTTGTTCAGTCATCTCACTTTCTTCCCATGAAGATAGTCATACTTCAAGGTCATGTGGAATCTCTCTATATGCATTCTTTGAGTTCAATCTAATATTTTTTCTCTCCGTTCCTGTTCCTGAAATGCAAATAGTATGTGGATGAGATTTATAGTATAGGCCTGGATGGGACAATATAAGTGGTGTAAAGGTAAAGATATTTACCTTTACTTATGGTGGGAGTCCAAGGCTTCATTCAACACAGAAGCTCCAGAGTGCAACAAATCAGCTTGCCTCACAATTCACTGGGGCTGGAATTAAACTCATGATTCTCATACCCACATCATGCTTCCTTTTGGAAATCCAGTGTAATGCATCCTATATGTCAAGGGGCTCCACTTAAGTATTTTGGGCATCAATAAAAAAAAAAGCTTATCATGGAAATGAGCTGCAGAAATGAGGTTCATATGTCTGCTGGCTGGTGTTATGTACTGTGATACGATGTGGAGTGCAACTGTCAATGAGAACCTCCAAGTCATGCAGCCACTTCTTTGGATTGAGAGATCTCAATTCCAGGGGTTTGGACATGTCTGCTACATAGCCTCCAAGAGACCCCAAGAAGAATCTCTCTGTTCAATATTCCAAGATGGCTAAGGAAATGATCAGTCAATAGGCCTCACACAAGGTAAATTGACTACATTGTGAAATTTTGTCTGAAGTGGTTTGGAAATTCACTGCTATACTAAAATTCATAGTCCAGGATCAGGAACACTAGAGCACACTTCTGCAACTCCTGCAACTGGGCATAATTGAGTAAGGTTGCTTCAAAAAAGTACTACATCAAAGTTCAGAATCCATGGAAATGCAAAAGAATGCTCAAATTAATAGGACATATTCTGAAAATATAAGTATTGACTTTTATAGTAGTAGGGGGGGAACGAAAATGGCGGGGAATATGGTGTATGTGTTGTGCGCTCGCTCTTGGGCAGAAAGTTGAAAACCTGAGTAAAAAAAGCTGAGGAGAAGTGCTGGTGAAGAAAGAGGCAAAGGAGTTGAAAGGAAAGGATGGGAGACCAATTGGAAACCTGGAGAAGAAGGATTGGAGGTTGGGTGAGTAGATGGAAGAAGGGAGCTTTACAGAGATCCAGCAAAGAGAAGCTACCTGGTGGATTCAAACGGCGAGGTTTCTGGACTACAATGTTAGTGGTGATGATGCTCCTCAGCATATATGCAGGACCAGCACTGAGGAAGGACTGTGCGGAGGAAGGAAGCCGAAGAGTAGAATGAGGCCTAAGAGGGAAGACTGGCCTTGATCTTGGAAGACATACAAGTGGATGTGTATCACCAACGGGAATAGGACTACTGCATGAACTACCCCCATGTGGGATACACCCTACCAACTGGGCCCCATCACTACGAATGACGAGGAGTGGAGATGTGGAGATGAACCCAGGACCACCAAAGGAGGAGATCAGCCTACTGCAAGTACTACAGGAGGTGAAGGCAGTCCGAAAGGAGGTGTCCAGGGTAGCAGATAAGATAGCGGCTGTGGAAAAAAAGTTGGACCAAATGAAAATAAAACAAACGAAGCTGGAAAAAGAAGTGGAAGCAACAAAAACAGCAGTGGGTGAACTGAACCAGGGATGGAGCAGAACTGAAAAGGAACATGTAAACATGGAGAATCGCCTGACAAAGTTGGAGGAGCAGCTAGAAGGCCAGGACCTCATCATGAGGAGGTGCAACTTAATCATTAACGGGATACCAGAAGAAGCAAGTGAAGGAACCCAGGAACATTGTGAAGAGAAGGTCCACACCTTTCTACAGGAGAAATTGGATATACAGGAGAAACCAGGCATTGAGTGGGCATATCGGATTGGGAAAAAGAAAGAGGGAGCAACAAGGCTGATGATCTTCAAACTGGAAAGCCTCAAAGACAAGACCAAAATTATGCAAGAAAAGAGAGAGCTTTCACAAGAACTCAAGAAAGATTGGGGCATCTTTGAGGATTTTTCCTGGTCAGTTGGAGAAAGGAGGAAAAAACTGATCCCAGCCATGTTTAAGGCCAGGAAGGATGGGAAGGTGGCATATCTGAAGCTGGACAAGTTGAGGATTGATGGGATAGACTACAGGATGAATGAGGGTGGACAGCTGGAAGAAATCAACCACAACCCTGGGGCAAGAGTGAGGAAACCTAGCTACAAGAAGGAAGAGAAACCAGGGTGCAAGCCCAACTGGAGGAAGAAGAAAACTCTCAGGCAAACAACTCTGTCCACTAGGGGTACCAGATGCCCAAAAGGACAACCCCAAGCTACGGAAGAGGAGGGAGCGGAGCATAACAAGGATGTGGGATCCCCTGAATGTGATACAGACAATGAATAGCAATTAAGGAAACTAGGCTTAAGAGTTGCTGTTTGGAATATAGCTGGATTAAGTAGGATGCTGAAGTATGAGGAGTTCAGAAAGTTTGTCAGAGGCTTTCATATAGTTGGATTTGTGGAAACATGGCAAGGGAATGAGCGTGGGTTTCACTTGAACGGTTTTCAGTGTTTCTGTAAATGGAAGAAAAGAAAAGGAAAGAAAGGGAGAAATGCAGGAGGGCTGGCACTCTTTATTGCAGACTCTATCTGGAGGTACAGTAGGGAAATTCAAGTAGAGATGGAGGACATACTGGTGGTGAAGGTGTCCAAACCCTTAGAGATTGTGTTATGTCTCACATA
>CAJPEV010004059.1:0-21915 GCA_905338385.1 Darwinula stevensoni
GATATCGAAATGGGCGAAATCGCCTCTTGATATCACTAACTCTCTTGAATCTTGAATCTTGTATCACCCACCCTACCAAGCACTTTTGAATGATTATTAGAACCCCGATTTCCAGTGGTGGCAAGCGTAGATATTTGCTACTGAACTTGATCAAACTGTTTGTTCAAGTGGAACTTCTTGTTTTAGCCTTGTAGAAAGCGTCAATATAATTAAAGATAGCGATTTCGAAATTATACCAGAATGAAGCTATATCTTGACAAGAAGAGAAGTTATTGCTGGAAAATTTTCACAATTCCAGTCCGTATGGGCGCCAGGAACCAAAAATAGTCACATTTAAATTCATATATCTGGAGCTCTGTGCAAGAGATAAAAAAAAAATTGGTTGAAATTAGTTTCTTTAAATTGATTCCTCTACGTGTAAGCCTAAATCGGAGATGGTGGAGTTCACGCTCTGGTGGAATTGCCGTGGAATGACCTTAAAGTTGATCATGTAAAATAGGCAATTATTTGTTTTCTTTCCTTGAAGGAAGGAAGTGAATGAGGGACGCAAGAGCCTAGGCGTCCATCCTTGGGTTATAGACTAGGCCTGCGAAATAAGTCCCCCCCCCCCAAAAAAAAAGAACCCCCAGGGCATGTACTTCTGAATTCGGATTTTTTTTTTAGTGTCAGCAATCTAATAGCAATTCAAGTACCAAGTTCCATCGTCTCTTCACATCTAAAAGATGGTTAGAATTAACTTCGCTCACTCACTCGGTCACGATCATCTACTGTATATACGAGGGGCGTTCAGAAAGTTTTCTACCTAAGGCACTTCCTGTATTAATACACCGTTCATATTTTTTTTTAATAGAAAGACAGATGTCTTTGATGATGAATAACAAATTTCGATTCATTTGTCGATGATAGAGAGCTTCTATGAAAATTTTTCAATGTGCTATCAAGGGGTATGCCGAAGGGATATTAAAACTGAAACGAATGCTGCCATGAATTTTCTAATCTTGAAGGAATAATTTTCCTAACGGAGCTTGCAGAGTATGGTCAATAATGCAGTGTCCTCTCAGCCGCCTAAAGATCTGCTGAGAAACCGACTCCTTCAAGGTTAGAAAATTCATGAGAGCATTCATTTCAGTTTTAATATCCCTTTAATATCTTAGAAATTTTCTAGAGTCGATAAGTGAATTTCAAATTTTTCATTCATCAAAGACATCTGTCTTTCTATGAAAAAAATATGTATTAAAAATGTGTATTACAACTGGAAGTGCCTTAGGCCGAAAACTTACTGAACCCCTTTCTGTAAAGGGTCTTGCGTAGCCTTTTGGCTACCGTGGTCGTGGCGATGATGCTGGACAATGAATTGAATGACCGCTCTAGATCAGGGGTGTCAAACTCAAATCGGTCCGCGGGCCGCATTCCTCACCCTGCAGGTGCCTGCGGGCCGCACCAAATATATATTTATTTTTATTTTTATTTACCGAAATGTGTTTTTGTACCAACGTTGTAACACACCAAATTTATGTATTGCCCAACAATGGCAGTTGTCAGCATGTACCAGCTTAAAAATTCAGACGTTTAAAAACTAGTCAGAAACAGACCCCCAGACGTGTCAGCCAAATTCGATTCATCTTTGTAAAATATTTGCCATAGTTCTGTTAAGAAAAATGGAGAACATGGGTATAATTGAAAAAAAAGGTGTTTTCAGCACACACGTCACGAACTGCTAGTGCTGCTCCCAGACACCTGGCACCTCTTCGCTATAACGAGCTCCTCGATGTTTGGTTCCAAGGACTGGGCCGAGGCCACTTTCAGGATGGCGTTCAAGTGCTTGTCACTGAGTTTGGAGCGCAGTTTTGACTTGTTGATGTTCATCACTGAGAATATCTGTTCGCACACATATGTGCTCGCAAACATGGATAGCACCATTGAAGCGAAGGATTTCATTTCTGGATAATTTTCTCCCAGGTATCGGTAAAATTCTTGAATACTAACTGTTAGGAACTTCCCCTTCAGCGTAGTGTCGCACTGAAGATCAGTGAGCTCCATTTGCAGCTCCTGAGGGGCATCTTCCACAGGGATGGAGAATGGAGCGGTGAAAAGTCTGAACTTCCCTTCATGACTCCGAAAGTCAGAAAACCTGTTCTGGAATTCGTGCCTGAGATCAGCAATCTTGACCACATACCTCTCTAAGCCCTTGCCACTTTCAGTCCCAGCGGTGTCGGCCAGCGACTTCAAGGTTGGGAAATGTGCCATATTGCACTGAGAGAGCTGCTTCTCCCAAAGATTTAGCTTCATTTCAAAGGCACGCACAGTGTCGTAAAACTCGGTCACAACCTGGTTGCGCCCCNCCTTCGTCTTCTCCATGGGGCACATACGAGTCATTGGGAATATAGGCAGTGGAAGGAGAAGAAATGAGAAATGAGCCATTTAGGGTCTTCCCGGCCTTTGTCGGCGGATTAACTTCTATCGTCAAAGAAGTTTAAATCCAAGGGAGACACATCTGAGGAGGGATCTGTACTGCAAATGATTCCAATGAATCAATTTAGATTTAACGCGGATACCTCCGCCGTTGATACGACATCATTGAATGGACGCTGGCTCAGTATGAGTGCATGAACGTCGGCAGCCGCAGCACTGAATCAATATTAATATGACGTGGAGGTATAAACCGTCTACATTGATGTATTCAATTCTCATACCAATTCATCATAAACAAACCAGTAAAGAAAGATCATCATCACGATTATCGCTTCATTTCCTTTAAGGAATTCTGGGGTACAGTAACCGGCAGTTAGCGTTAAAAGCACAAATACAATGTGGGCTTATCATCATCAGGGTGGAATCATGCTAGAATTTGATGTGCAGATAACTTTTGTCATATTAACTCCAATTCTTTTATATTTGTTTCGGATTGGAGACTATTAATTGGAAACTGAATTGCATGGATACCTGGGATTTGCCGGAAGGAACTAACATTTTGGAGCTTCATTTCAAACATATATTTATTTCGCCAAAAGTTTGGTGAAAGAATAATTTCAAGGAATCGTCCTGTTCCCCTTCCAGGCGGATCACCTGATTTGACTGCACCTGATTTTTTATTTGCGGGGCTATTGTAAAGCTCATGGATCAAAAAGCAAACCGAACAATCCAGAAGAGCAGAAAGAAAGAATGCGACATGCAATCAGCGGAATTAGCAGAGAAACAACAGCGTGATACAGACACAGTGTTCAGAATGTTGGTGCACATCTGAAGCAGGTCTTCTTCCGTAAACGACTTCACAGTTTCCCTAAGCAAATGACACTAAATGAATCTCCAAATTGTATTTTAATTTCCTGTGCGATTTGAATCTGACAGCTACAATTTACAGGGTGTCCATAACTTGACTACCCATAATTATCTTTTTTCATACTAAATCAAGGGGTACCAACGTATTTATTTTTATAGATAATTCATCATTATACCTCGGAATGACATCACATCTTTTCTTTCTACACTCTCTTGGCACTGAAATTTCACTTACCAAACCCTGTTTCAATTACAAGTTCGGATATGAAGTGTAGCATTCCGAATTGTCAACCTCCAAGATCTCCAGATTTTCATCCCTTGTGATATTTTTCCTGGGGCTACTTAAAAGGTATTGCTTACAAGGAAAAGCCCACAGATCTGAACAACTTGAAAGAGAATCTCCAGTGCCATGGGCCAGAAAAGTGATAAAATTCTCATGGATGGAGCCAACAATGCAATTGCCAGGGGTCAGAAATGTCTGGATAAAGGCGGTCGACACATTAAGTCAATTCGTAGAGTAAATCCCAAAACGCTCTAATATTCTACTAATACCGTGATAACTGCAAGAAGTTGTTGCGATTGGGAGGAATAACGAAATTTTCCTTGAGTCGTTGTCAGAATTTCCTCTCCATTTAAATAAAAAAAAAAAATGAAGCATCAGATGAGGGAAATTATTTCTTGGCCGTGCCAAAGTGGCAGAAGAAGAAATCTAACCATATTCCGAGGTCGGTAGGTCATCAGTCAACCAAAGTATAAAAATAGCTACTTCAGGGTCAATAATAAAAAAATCGCCCATGGGTTTTCACTTTATGGACACCCTGTATTAAATTTCAATGAAAAATTAATTTTTAGCATAATTGGTGGCCCACCCTGTACTGATATACTCGACTCCGTATAATGGAATACCGTTTAATGGAATTATACAGTCCCGATTTACAACCATGAGGTACATTATAAAATACATCGCATAAAGGAATACGGTTATTAGAATAACCTGCTTTACGGAATAAAGTTTTCAGTAAAATGAAATACTTTTATTCTGCTCACTATAAAACGAAAAATTCTCTTGGATGGCTTCCCCCAGTCCAACTTTCCCACTTCGAGAACCCAAGGTCACTTGACTCTTCCGTGAACCGAGGACTGGGGTAAATGGGAAGGCAAGCACGCCCTTGCCTAGAAATTGGGATGTGCATATAGTGTGTCCCAAAAGGTATGAAACATAAAAAAATATATATATTACTAAATTATGCCTCAAATAAAATTATGAAAACAGTAAAATGAAGTCCAACCCGTTATTGCAATTCCACATGGGCACTATTTGTGGTTCTGTAGACGTCCAAACGATGTTCAAGCCTTACCACAACCTACGCAGTGTCATGTATAACTGTCTGGATAGCTGCTTCAATTCTGTTCTTCAGATCAGATTGAAGATTGCTTACTCAAGAAAAGTTTACAGTGTCCTTGACAGCCACATAATCGTAAAAAATCCGAGAGGGATGGGTTCAGGTACAATAAAAGTCTAATTTTCTAAGATGTTGCAACTCCACATTTTAGTAACCAAGGCATGGAAAAGAAAACAGACCTGTGGATTGGACAAAGCAAGTTCATTCCGTGGCCACCAAGATTTACCTGAACTAATCTGATTTTTCTTTTGGGCTATGTCAAAGACATCGCTTACTGGAGAGAAGTAGACAATCGATCAGGATCCTATCCGGATAGTTATGCCTAACACTCGGCAAAAGGGGTGGTAAGAGCTCGAACCTCGCTTAGGCATCTATAGAATCCCAAATGGTGCTCATGTGGAATTGCAATAGCAGGTTGAAAGATGTTCGAGTTTCACTTCCTTTTATTGTTTTAATCATTTTATTTGAGCATAGTTCAGAGAGACATTAATTTTTGAAATGTTTCCATACCTTTTGGGACACCCTGTATATGCTGCAGATGCGGCAAAGAGGCAAATAAGCAGTGGCGGCTCGAGGTATTTAGCATCAGTGGTTGTGTATGGAGGAAGGTTAGGCAATGCCCTCCCCTGCCTCCCCTTAGACTAACCACTAGCGCTAAATATCTCAAGCCGCCAATGCAAATAAGTTTGACCTTTTTAAACGAAAATGAAATCAATTTTTATCGGGACTATTAACTGAGCCTATAAGCATCAGATCTGCACCTTCCGAATTTACCATGGGGAAATGAAAAGACCTCACCTTGGCTAAAAAGATCGCATTTTTGAATTCCCTTCAGGACGAAAAGAAGACGCAACCCGAACTGGCCAGGCAGCTTTGGATCTCTCAGCCGCAATTTTCCACGATCATCAAAAACAAAGTAGCAAAATATTGCAATGCGCAAAACGCATTCCTAAAAGTGGCGATTGCCGAATATGGTTATTGTACATGCATTTTTTTATGTTATCTCTAGTACGAAGTAGATGCACACTATTATTGTTTTGGATACTGGAATACTCCGGATCATAGAATGAACTTTGCTGGTCCCGTGAATATTCCATGAAGTGGAGCGGACTATATTAAAATAATGTGTCGATAACTAAAGGATGAGTGTAAACTGACGGAAAAAGGAGCCGAATACATTGGGAAAGAGAACAAGTCCTTAGGGGATTCTCCATGCATACCGTGGCTGGAAGTACCACCAACGCCAGAGTATCGGTTGTGGAAACTGAGACTCTCCGCATTCTCAGATGAAGTGGATGAGATGCACAATTATTGCAGAAATCCTGGGGGTCGTCCTGGTGGTCCTTGGTGCTACGTTGATGATCCTGAAATGGAATTGCCCAAGCCGAAATACTGTGACGTTCCGTTCTGTCTTCATCATGAGATAGAATTCGGTCAGTGAAGAGTTTCTCAACAAAGACTTAGAATACCCTATTTTTAAAGTTATATGTGAGCTCTAGAAGAGTAAAAGGGCCTCTGTCGTAGGTGTCCGAGACGAAAAGAAGAAGAAAATGGAAAAATACGGATAAACCTGGAACCTGGATGTGCGTAAAGTTGAATTTAATAGCACCAAAAACATCAGTCTGTCTCATGACGAAGCCATGTATTTACAATTTGTTCCCCGCCAAGATTGTATGGTACCTTGCGACCGTTGGGTTGCTAGGTACAAGGACCAGACTGTTGCATGTCTGCTACGAATCGATTTACCTCAGGAGCTCGCCACTTACGCATTCTAAAAAAGTTGTATATGAAATGTATATCTTATACATCAATGGCGTGCCGAGCAATGGGCGCGTGGGCCCTCCGCTCTCATTTGCTCCAAACCTATGAGCTCAGCACTCCTTTCTCCTTTAGGGGAAAATGATTATAGAGTCCCTTAGACCAAAAATGTGTGTCCTTGGTTACGCCACTATGCAACCGAGATGAAAGCCAAGGTGAGGGGTCATTGGGCTGTGGCACTTGGCAAAAGCTCTCGACATGCCACTTCTGGGAGAGGAGGAAGAAAATAGCAGAAATACGACTCTAGCTTTCCCTTTCCCTCTTCTCGCCAATATTCCATCTGCGAGACATGCAAGTGAGGTGTGTGAAGAGGCCTGTTCTTCTAGCCTCTAAGCGCCCACGCAATAGAGCAGTTATAGGGAAAAACCTATTCCCATGCGTAAATAATTTACTTCATGGGCAGTGTTTCACGACTATACCAGCTAATGTATGTCAAATTTCTTCATTGAAAATTCTCCGGAAGGATTGGTCCGTGTTACATTTGGAAAGGTTTTTAAATTAGATGCGCTTTTCAAAGATTAGGAGTGAATAATTACTTTCGCACAAATGTAAATTTTATGGCTTTTTTTAAAATGCTTGTTTCGTTTCAAGAAGGAATCATAGGAAATTTAAAACAATCAGAACCCAGTAAAGTCTCTCAGTTACTTCCCCTCCAGAGATCGACTTCACCTATGGAGACATGTGGGGCGTGAAACGCGGCACAAAATTCGATTCGAAACTTCCGTTTTCGAGGCCTTGCAGCGTTGCCTTGAGGCGAAGTTGTTCTGCATGCCTTGCGTAAAAATTTTGTTTGAACCAAGTACCATATTTTCATTAATGAACAAGCGTTAGAAAATATAAAAATGATGCTGCAAGAGCGAGTTGAAGAAGGGGTGGTTAAGCAGCTCACCTGTGATTTGTAACCTGAAATTCCTGAAAGTCATGCATTTGATGTTGGCCCAATGTGGGCTTCCAAAGTTGGCCCATAGTGGGGCCGCGGAACTGGTCCTTACGTGGGACAATCACTGGTAAGTGGCTCGAGTCCCCAAACTGAACGTCTCAACAGGTTTCATCCTATACTCGATATTTTTCCATATACAGGAAAGGTGATTCCCTTCCCTTGGAATCAAACTAGTCGAAAGCCCGTGTTCACACGGGGTGAGATGAATTTTGTGATTAGACAGTGAACGATTTTGTTCACTGGATGACGATTGCTGGGAAATAAAATTCTCAATGGAAAATAATCACAGTTGAACGCACTTGGTAACTGTCCCAGGCCCAGCCCATGCCCAATGTCTTTTTTACCACTGATTATATTTGGAATCGGTCTCATTTGCTTAGCGTAGGTGGGAACGTTCGGCCCCGGTACTCGGAAGTTAAGAGGGATCGACATCATTGTGACTATCATGTATAATTCGCTTTCTCCTAGGATCATCGGACCCAGAGCATCATCCAGCTGTTACTCTGTCGATAATTTTGTGCCCCGATATTGGAATAATTTTTCTCAGAAGAAAACACCGAAAATTCATATGAAAAAACCTGTTAAATACCCATGAGGACCCAGTGGGACAGAACTAAAAACGGAATCAGACAGCCATGAGCATGCACAACATTCACGCAATTTCAGTCGCCACGATATTCTATGCGGCAAGATTCCATAATTGGTAAGTTAACCCATTCGGGCAACAACAACTGATCAAGGTTGAGAGAGGGTTGATTTTTCAACGTAGCTATGTTGCCACAATGGTGGGTAAAAGGGGGATTCTATGTTGCCACAATATCGTAATGAAACAATGTTGATTCGATCCTGCTTCCCGTTGTGCAAGCGTTGATTTGTGAAAGTTTTGGTATTACCTCCCCTATATTTTTAGCCTTCACGCGCGCTAATATTGAATAGAGCTTGAGAGTACTCTAATGAGTGTTGTTATTCCACGGAAGTGTCCTGAGGTTGTACCTTCCTTAACTGAACCAAAACTCTAGTTTAGTATTTGAACAACGCCATTGACTCTGTCCAGCAAGGGAGTTACGTGCCTAGCATTATCCCCTATTTTATCTCCCATGCAGGATCAAAGTTAAATGCACCCTCGCAGGCCGGTTAACGTACTGCCATTCTCGAAAGAGATACGAAAGAGATATCAAAGCCCGAGTCATTTGGTGCGCTGTGAAGTGAGGTAGGCAAAATTGCCATGTGTCTTCGGAATTGGCGATTAGGCGTCATCTTACACCGATTGCTAGAACCTATTTTCCTTCGAGATGATGTGGATAACTCCATTTCGGAACAATATTGAGACCATGACGAAGGCAAATGTGACAAAAACGAAATTGTCCCTAATGGCTTCGTCAATCCATGTACAATCTCAATGTTTGAAGATTCCTACATTACGAACAGCCAGCATTTAATTAATTTCTTCGTATTCTTCGTTAAATTCTCAAATTCAACCATGTCTCATTATTTTTCAACCTTTTTCAGTGTTAACCCGACATCTACAATGGATCCCTGATATTTTGTGACTCTCACGCGCGATTTGCTTTCTCCTACGGTCATCGGCGCGAGGGTATTTTCCAGTTGTTCCTGCCGACGTTTTTGAGGCATGACAAATTAATTATTTACCTAAGGGAAAACACTTGAAAATTTAGGATAAAAATGGCTAATACGTCCGTAAATTCCCAGAGAGACAAAACGAATGCGCAGTCAGAAAGATATGAACATGCATGACCTACACGCAACGTTTAGCAATGTTTCCACAACGATGTGTAAAATATGGATTCAATGTTGCCGCAATGTTGAAATGAAACACAGCTCAACGTAGAAAATCGGATCATGTGTCGCGTTGTGCCAATGATGTCACCTGTCCAGGTTTGGGCATTACCTCCTCCTTTTTCTGAGCCTAATCGCGCTAACATTGATTAGAACTTGAAATTACTCTAATGAGTGCAATTTTACCACGGAAGGGTCCATCCGAGTTCCTTCCTTAACTGGATCAGAACTGGAGTTTATTATTCAACTGGAGTTGAATGATGCAACTCATTTCTTTAATACTGTCGCAACGTTTCATCTTTTTGTCAAAGCTGACAAAACGTTGTTGGGCAGAATGAGTAGAACATCCGTGGCACCCAAGCCTACAATGAGTCTAGGTTAATCATCACATTCAATCTGGCCTCACATGTTGTCACGGGATCTTTTCTTCCTTTCCTCTTATCTGTTCCCTGAGAAAAAGTCAGCAAAAGCCTAAATAAAACATGTGCTAATACCGGCAGCCGATAGTATAATATTCCCTCGAATGATGAGAACGACGAACTCCTCTCAGAGCTACTAAGAAGTCTGAGGTTTGATGAGAAGTCAAACGTTGAAAACTGGTGCCTTACGGTAGCAGTTATCGAGACTGTACAGAGATGGCGCCAGTGCTTTCAAATCCGATTGACCATAACAGGATCAAATGTCAGCAGTTTTGCGATATAAAAACAAATTCGAACAGAGAAAATTCGGGCCTTTCGAATGATATATCACACAGAAATTTGGGTTCAAAATGAATATGAAAGGTCGTCCCGGTCAGGTCAAAGGTCAACTCGGAAAAAAATCTAAAATGAGGTATCGATGGTGGAAATCGGTTGAGAAACCTAGGCGAAGTTCACTGGACAAAAACCGGTCATACAGGCAGATGCTGGTCGTTATGTATATAGATTGTGAGGTGATTCCAAGGGCATCGTCTCGCTTTTTATTCCCGTGGTCTAACTTCACAAAGAGCCTGCTGATACGGATGTAAGTACGAAAGTTGAGTTGATTTAACTCGATCAGGAATTCTCGCTGTCTCGATCAGGTCTGCGAGAAGGGAGGTCGAAGAACGGCTGGCAGCGATGCTAAGAGGAACCCCAATACTTTTTAGCGGTTCTGCTAGTGGTAGGTGTCAACAATCGATCGGGCCTCTAACGAACGGCAGGGGGGAATAGATTGCAAGTAATGAAGATATGACTGGGATACTTAACGAGTTCTTCGCTTCCGTTTTCACTATGCAATCCGACGAAGTACTGACTTAGGAGGGGGTGACTTCGTCGCGCATTGCGGATATTTCCATCACCGAGGAGACGATCGTGAGTATGAAATGGAAGTTGGCGGTGGGCAAGGCGACCGGCGCTGATGGGACTCCTGCTCGAGTCATCAAGGAATTTGCTAGAGAAATATCGGTTCCGCTAAGAATCATATTTGAAAGCAGCTTTCCGCGCGGTGAAGTACCTATGGATTGGAGGTTAGCGAACGTCGTAACGATCTTTAAGAAGGGGGAAAAGAATACGAGGTAATCCGGGGAATTATAGGCCGGTAAGTCTCACGTATCCCGAAGAAGATCATAGAGAGCATCCTAAGAGACCACATTTTGGATTTCCTCGAAGGAAACGCGCTCATCCGGGACTCTCAGCACAGCTTTAGGAGGCGTCGTAAGTGGCTCAGAAAAGAATTTAAAAAGACTCACAAAACACAAAAATATTTAGCTTTACGAGGAGTAGGCCTACCCTAAAATTAAGAAACCCTCGACCTCGACACGTGGTATCCCATTGGGTGTTTTGATTTTTGATGGCCTTTTGATTCCACGAAACAAACTTCAAACTTGAACCTAGTACCTTGAATTCTCTATTTTCCAACCTTACTCTTCTCTTTCGGACCCCTCTAGGGACGTGGGAGAATGAGCCTACCGTTTTCGAAATGCGAAATATAATTTCCTGCGGAAAATGCGACCTTACACTTGTCTTGAGTTCTCACATGCGTGCCTATTTTCCTTCATTTCTATCTGAGGATAATTACAGTTGCATCCCACAATGGTCCGCTAATGGCTTTCAAATAGAGAATCTCCATTAGATCTGAAATAAAGACATCCAAGGGGCCACACAATGGAGATGTCCATGGATTTTCGTTAAAGGAAACATTGAGTCATCCACTGAAAATGTACAGTGGATGTCCAAGTTCCCTTGAGTCCTCGTCCGATGGATTTATTTCGGTTAAAAGTTGCTGTTTGGGTCGTAATGAGTCCGTTAAGGCGATGAATGAAATGCATCTTCACCAACTACCCAGATGAGAGAAGTTATTGAAATCATTTCGATTTGGTGCTTTTACAGGAGCTCTGAGAATGTGTGGCGGAACCAATGTTGAGGAACCAAACGGTAACCGCATTTGCACTCTGGTAGACATTATAAATCTGTCATCTCGGGATTACCCACCCAAGTCGGCGCCTTCACGCACAAAATGTGTTCTTCCAATTAAATATTTACAAAATTCCACCATTACCGTGCCGCTTGAAATTGTGTGCGAAATTAGGACAGAGGTGCTGAATGGATGGGATTTCGCTGTGTCGCTGCAAGGTATCTGAAACTACTTAGGAAAAGAGTACGACTTGGTTATCACTCTTCAGTAATTGAGGGAGGATATTATGAAGTGCACCATGAAGTCATTGAGTGGATTGCATGAAACTGACATAAGCCTAATGCCAGCTTTAAATCTCTATTTAGGGTGGAGTTAAAGCCACTTTAGCGGAGATTGTTCACGAGCACTGAGCGAAAAAAATTAGTCTAACGCAGCACTAAATTCCTTATTAGTTTAATGCTACGATGACCCTACTTTAAACCTCCATTTACACCGTAGAGAAAAAAAACCCGCTGCCTCGAAACACTTCCTTACTACGTACTTCACAAAGTCCTCAAATGATGCTTTTATCTTCCTCTTTTTTGTTGTCCTGAATGTTTCCGTGGCTGTAAAGAATGCAGAGTGAATGAGTAGCGAATTCAGTAGATGGTCGCCCGAACTCAGCTGAAGCACTTGACTCCCATGAGCATGTGTTCCATGATCGACTTGGAGCACTACTCTCCTGAAGAGGTATTGCGGAGGTACCGGTCCGTACCTCAGGGCATCCTCCTTTTGGTGGATAGCTTTTGCATCCGATTTACAGGGTTTTGGAAAGTCGTTCCCATTTTAAATTGTACAAGGGAATAACGTTTGTCATTCTTGGACTCCAACAATGGTTTTTGTGTGGAAAGAAAGAGAATTAGGTAGGATTTCAAGATCAGATTGATTTTTTTGTTTGCAGTAAACCTCCATGGTCCCAACATTGAGATCAGATATTGAGAGATTCTATTGAGATCAGATATTACAGCTTTAGGCTAATGCTGGCATTAGTTTCATGCAATCCATTCATTCTCAAGCGCAACATGTCAGGTCCCTGCAAGATGTTAAGACAATTCAGTTCTTGTAGGCATAGATAAGTCACTCGAACGGAGCAACGATCCTTTCATCGAGGCTACAGCACTGTGTTTCATGCCTAGGATGGTTCAATGATCGAGATTAATATTTAGTAATTAATAGCACAGGACGGAGCTTGCTTGAAAAAGAAAGCTTTTACCCACTAAAGGTAATTTAAGTTAACGATTCGGCTCCCTAAGCTTGGAGCTCTTTCCGGGAGTTCCTGCGTGATGGGCATTCTCGCGACTGGATGGTCGGTATGGTGGAATTGGAAGATGTCTAAACGGAGCAGTTAATCATGAAGCATATCCCTGCCCGAGGCGACGTTTGCACGGAACCCCAAACCATAATATTTCCATGAAACTAACCTTGAGCAAGGGCCTGCAAACTTTTGATATCTCCTATACAGATGGATGGGGAAAACGGGGAGTTTATCCTGAATGCCGCAAAACGAAAATGGGCAAAGAATACAGTGGCACAGTCAGTGAAAGCGAAACGGGGAAACCTTGTATGAACTGGAAAGATTTCGAGAATGTTACTGACTTACCGGAGATCATGACCAAGCACTTGCCATTGAGTTTCGTCATGCAACGTCAATCCTTCATTTCATCATTTGTCATCCAGACATTCTTCAATTCCGATCCCCGCTTCCACTCCAATTTCTGTCGGAATCCTGGATCGGGAAAGAGGCCTTGGTGCTTCGTATCGATGAATGAAACCATCGAATGGGAATACTGTGCCATACCCTTCTACGAAGACATGGGTAGGTTTTTCCGGTGGAGAACCACAATTCAGCCACCGTCGGCTTCTTCGCTTTGCATCCCATTATTAACCTCTTCACATAGATCTTTGGAAATATAACCATTTCAATCATGGTCCAGTTTTTAATATTGACATTTTTTCATGTTAATTGGGATATAGTGAGCTGATTGCTACTAATTGGGTTCGGTGGACACGTTTAAGTCAGATTTTGTATGAAATTGAAATGGCGCAGCATTAGTTAAGTTTGAAGCGCAAGCCACCCTGATCTTAGAACAGGCTCTTAAACTAGCGAGTGAAAGTTTAAAAATTCACTTTTTACAAATGTAGAATTATCCCACCAGCTCCTGTTGAATGTTCGCTGACAGTCAAGGGCGGGGAATACATTGGAAGCGTGAACGTGACCGAGTCTGGGACACCCTGTATACCCTGGTTGGTCGCAGATGATGAGATGGGAGACATGTACCATATATTCTATACGGATAACATGGATAGCAGGCACAACTTCTGTCGCAACTTCGTGTCCTATGAAATTGCCCCATATTGTGTCATCGATAGCCAAGACCACATCGAGATTTGTGGCATTCCCTCCTGCAACGAGCTTCTGGAATCCACCGGCATGAGCAAGTCATATTTTCTGGCCTTTCTCTTCAGAAGGATCATCTGTAAAAGTGATACATAGTGGGCAAATAAAGTAGTCCTTGAGTAATTTCGAGGGGTGATTGGGAAAAAAAACTTTACAACCAGCGTCGAAAGTGTTTGTATTTATTGCAACCAAACGATACATGTGCTGCATAGAGTACTCACGGGGGTCTACTTTTCCGCATAAGCCTATTGGACGGTGAGCATTTGTTCCACCGAGGTATACGATTTTCATTGGCGCCAGCGTATAATTTCATGTCTTGTCCAGACGGTCATATTTGAATGTTTTTCACCACTTCAACATCCGACCAAGAATGACAGCCATCGAGGTGCTTTTTCATGAACGGAGGCAGATGGAAATCACTTGGTTGAAGATCAGAGCTGTAGGGTGAGTGCTGAAGGAACCCCCCCCCCCTCCATATTCTGCAGCAGCCGCACCACGTGGGGACGAGCGTTACCATTGAACGGAAACCCCCATCCTGTGTGTTAGACATCCTGACCTTCTTCGCCGGATTGCTTCAAGCTGGTGTTGCAGAGTTGCATAGTACCCATCATCCTAATCAGTCTTCCGGAATTAGTCAATACGAATTGCGTTGTCTTTTGTTAACGAATCGCAAGGCCTGCCACAGCTCTCCTTGTTCTTGTCGACTGTCGACACTCGTTCACCCACTAATAGTCTGTACCATGCAGCTACCAGTTGTCCGGTTCACATACCATCCCCATACACCTCCAACAGCAGGCGATGAATTTCCGCAGCGGAGGTGTGCTGGGCCCACAAAAAAATGGAAGGTACCTCGAATTTCAACGCGGGGCCAATTTTGAAAGCACATCGCCATTTCACGACTGCATTGCTCACCTGACGTGAGAGGTACAAGTAACGCCTCGCCATTTTTGCTATCACTAATCGCACGCCTATGCTGCCCACCTCGTGGTTCTTCCGTAATAGACCTTGTAAACATTTTTTTCGATCGACCCTCGTAATTTTTCAAATAATAAACTTCCTGCTCTGGTGTTCAGTCTTCGACCATCGTGCTCTGAATTAGCAACAGCCTTACAGGGTTCAGTCAAAAAGTTCGCATGAATTGGTTTCTTACATGAAATATATACGTTACCCGTACGTTTCTAACGTGCATTCCCCACAAATTTGTTTCTTGCATCAACACATCGCTGCTAGCGAATGGGCAGTGTTGGCAAGCAGTCTTGTGAGTCCTCAACAGTAATCTTTTATGTTGCTTTGTAAAAAAAATAATATTGACACCGAGAACAGCAATTAAAAATATATTTGATGTCCTCAGTGCATTCAAGTCGACTTCCCTTCCAACTGGATTCCAACCGGATGGAGCAATTTTTAGAAAAACTATGAGACAACGGCAAGATAAGAACTCTAGAGGCAATTTCGAAGGGTTGCTTGTGTGTATAGTTCATCGAAGATTACTGGGATGCTTTACTACGCATGAACTTGATGCATGCATCAACGTCATGACAGAAGCTAATACACGTCTCTCAATAACCGTCCATGGATCAAACACCCATGAAACTTCTCGAATTATCCTATTTCATCAAAGAGTCCATAATGGAAATTTCCTTGAAGGTAGAGAAAGGAAACTGGCTCCATTCGTGGCGTTGCCCGCTTCCCTAATTCCTCGAGAATTCGCCAAGTTTTCTTTTCCATTGCTTCATCTCGTTACATCGTAACTTCCCTCCACTTAACGTACTCATCCTTCAAAGTGTTCTGTCAGTTTAATCAGTAAGAACCTTTTACGGGAACGTTTCGGGAAACTAGTACTATTCCATAGAATTGGGTTATTTCGCAAGTTTTCTCCGTGAACATTCACCCCACACACTTGAAACCTGACTGATTTCATGGTGCAGAAGAATGAGCTTTCGTACCAAATTTCATTAAGATCTCTTTACTGTCCAGGTAGTACTTTCCTTTTAGTTGATGAGTATAACTTATTACAACTATCCCTATAATTGCATTAATATCCTCCTGGGAACTTTTTGACTGGAAACCATAAGTTTTCTGTAAATATTTTTTGGATAGAGAAAGGTATATACTACATGAGTCACTGGATTATAAGCATTACGTCTTTTTTTTCAGCTGGAGGAGACGGAAAGTAAAAAGAGAAGGTAGTTTTGACCGAGGAGTTGGAGGAGCAGCAGGAAGTCTCATCAGTATATAATCATGAGCGAAATTTCCCCATTGTTTAACATAATTGCAATGCCCATCCCTGTTCGTGAGAGATCACAAGTACCCATTGCACAATGATCGATTTAACCTCATCGGATTCAACTTAGAATATCGAGTGCACAATCGGAAAAATGAGATTTGGATCATTGATCCTCATGCACCTGTATAATCTGTATTAATAACTGGAAACGTATTAAAGCTTCTTGAATAATTACGACACCCTCTCAGTCGGGTGTTCTTACCTTCTCTACTTCCCCCAACGCAAGTTAGCACCCATTGCACAAAAGCCTTGCATTCCTCGTTATTCATCAAAATCACGATGAAACTATGTAGAGCGCTAAAAGTTGACGGAGAAAGAGAAGATGAGGGCCTGGTGGAGAGCTAGACGTCGGAGTGCTAATTCAAATAGGTTCATGTAAGTCATAAATTGTTGCTTTTAGTATTGCCAATCTCGGGTCTCGCGGTAAGTGATGCTTGAAGGATGAACCACATCTAAGTCGTCATGCCACGGCGAAGGATTACATTTTCCTATTCCAATTGTCTTTCTTGACGGGAGTGAATAACATGTGGAATGAACATTTATTCTCATGTCTGGTTTTGATAGACCCCGTATACTGAGTTCCAAATATATGTTATACCCCATTGCACTAAGGAAATGTATTTCAGTGAACCAATTGTCTGTGCTTTGTGTAAATACAAATCTCCAGGGGTTCAAATCGTACAAATCGCATCCAATATATTTCAACCAACGAGCAATTAAAAAGTTTCATAATCGAGTTGTAACGTGAAGGGAGGAGTGGGTACAACTCCGCATTGAAGCGTTACACAGGCACTAGCTGCGTTTTCATATTGACGTGAATTTTGGCCCATGTTTTATCCATTTTATACAGTCTATTATCTACATTCATGTTACGTTACCAACCACCTTCGATATGCAAATAGTGATAAGGAATTGATGTAATTATGGCATGAAAAAAACAATCACTTCCACATCCTGCACAACATGTTTCCAGAAATATGGTATAAAACTAATTCTCGGGCAATTATGAAATACTTTAATATAAACAGTTGTCTACTCGTACGCTACAAGTAAGAATGCTTCCAAGAAATTCATCTTTTTCACATGTAAATGGGTGTATAAAGTAGACATGCACTTTGCATGAAATGGACATCCATACTAACATGCACTTTATATGGAAAAGAATTTGCATTTGGAGTCAAATAATCGTATACAGTGGGCCCTCGATATCCGTGGACTTCCAACCCGTCGTTTCTCATGTCCGTCGTTCACTATTTAACACCATTATTTCCGTATCCGTTGTCATGTCGCCACTTGTCTCACGCGTCATGTGCAGCGTCAGTCTACCAGCAACACTCCTAGTGATAGGTTCTCAAACTAGTTCTATGCCAATTTTGTCTTACTTTCTTTATTTTTGCAACAAACTCAGTGCCCATTTCTGCGAAGTCAAATGGGAAAGCTAAGAGGCGTAGAGTAGTCCCCAATTAGGAAACAACATTGAAAATTATTGTTGATTTTGAAACTGGCAAACGAGCAGCCATATCGGACGTGAACATGGAATTCCGCTTACAACAGTAAAAACAATTGTAGCTGATGAACAAAAATACAAAGATGTTGCAAAATTAGCAGTGTTTGACACCATTAAATGTTTGAGAACCAGAGAAAATGTTTTGCTGAAAAAGGAGAAGCTATTATTGGTATGGATTTCTGATCGACAAGCTGTGGGAGATGATCTGAATTCCACTTTGACAAGGCAGAAAGCTAAGAGGATTCTTGACGATCTCAAGGGGGACGAAGAAAATTACCAGGTTGAATGTTTCGCAAGTAAGGGCTGGTTCGAGATATTAAAATTAAGGACTGGAATTCTCTTAGTTGTGAGGCAATGGTGAGACAGTGAGCGCTGATATCCATGCGGCAGAGAGTTACGGCAGCGAGTCTACGCGAATTATTGAGAAGCTTGGATACAGTCCTAAACAAGTCTTGAACGTCGATGAAACGGGACTGGAATGGAAAAAGATGCCCAACAGAACTTTCATCACGAAGGAGGAGAAGACCGTGCCAGGTCATAAGTCATCTAAGGATCGACTGACTCTTCTTCTGGGAGGTGATGTCGCTGACGATTTCAAGTTGAAACCAAGACTCGTGTACCACTCAGAACCCAAGAGCTTTGAAAGGCTTTGCGAAAGCTAAGCTTCCCGCGATTTGGAAGACAAACAGATCGTTCGAGAAATTGATCGAGATCGTTTTCAACTCCCTTTGAAAACAAACGAGAGGAAGCACACAAGCTTCTAAAAGACTACAAGGGCTCGTCGATATTTTTAGTTCAAGACAAAAAATGAGAATGGCTCTTTTTTGAAACCAGAATGAATTTCCTTATTTTGAGATCATAATATTAATAAATGCTAGCTGCCCCCCTCTGACACGCCTCCCCTGTTCACATTTATTTTCGTGTAGAATTATGTCTAATCCTCGACAAGCCTTCCCGTGCCCACACCTCCCCCCCCCCTCCATTTTCTCGATCCCCGTACTCTCAGAAAGATTTAGGCTTGGTCTAGAACTATGGTTTTCAGCCATCGGTAACCCGATCCTCTTGACTAAGACCGCCACTGTACCAGTAACAACTCGTATGCACAAATAGATTTTCCTCTCATCGATATTCGAAATTTTCAGTCCTTGCCGTGCAAGAATCTTCAACGTGGATCAGATAATCTCTCACGCTCTTCTGGATCGGCCCTACGAGCCTCAGTCACTTGTGCGGAGAACCTTTCCAATCCCCGAAACCTGCAACTTGTGAATGTGCTCTCTCGTTTGAGGACGTGAGGATGCCTTTCTCGATGCCTGCTTGCAAATTGGACAGACCACCTTTTCGATGGAGGTTTATAACGATCACCAAGAATAAAACTTCATCGTACCTCGGTTGGACTAACAAAAAATTATTCTTGAATTGATGGAGGGTGTGAGCCTCTTCTGCCAATATTTTTTTTTGGGGGGGGACTCGAGCTTCCTGAGCCCCGATGAGTCGCCGTTTGTGTGCTACAGGGGTGTCCAAAGTGCCGCCCGCCTATGGCTGTTGTGCGCAAGGAGTTTTGGGAGAAAAAAAGTTAAATTTGTATGATGATGTAAATGAATGAATGATTTTTATGTGCTGCGGAATGATCAAAGTATGGCCTGATTAGGTTTAAATTCACTCGCAGGTAAGTACAGTCTTTTTCCCGGCCAAAATTCTCGGACATGGAATCATCCTGACACTTTCATCGAGGGTTACCACGAGGCGCTTAACTGGGCTCCACATCCAGGCGCCATCTATGAGGCGAGAGAATCCGCAGGACTGCCAGTTTCTATTGAAAATATGCGTTGCATGCATAATTCCAAAAAGGTAATTTGCATTACTTTCACGCACAAATTTCTCTTATGTATTCATGCTGTCAGATTCCTCCCAATGACCGCCACGACATCGCAAATATACCGCAGCAGGAGATTCGCATTAAGATAATGTATACCATTTCATGGCATCTTCTGACATCCCTATCTATTTCTACGATCCCCTCTGGAAGGAGTTTAAGGGAGAATAGGAGCAAAACCCTGGAGTTTATTGCACCAGCCTCATCCATAAGGCTTGCATGTCAGCCGTCTCTGAAAGGACAAACAAGCACGGACGATGTCGTCGAAACTGGTTCCTTCCGCGAGGACTGGATTATCGGTCGAGCCGTGGCTCCACACCGAGCGACAGTGTGGATTTGCGAGTTACAATTTGAATTCTTTCTTTCTGAGGCAGCGTCATCAGAGCGCAGAAAACCTCGTATCGATGAAGGAAATCGCATTTTTCAGGATAAGTGGACTCACGAATACTTTGGGTGATATGCACTAATGAAGGAATCGGATTAGTTTAAAGACGGGTTGAACACGTTTACCAAAACATGTTTAAGAAAGTGTTTGTTTGACATGCCCCACCGAAATCGTATTAATTTCGTGAACACGTTTATCCACGACTTAAACACATTTAAAGTCGGTATGTGAGCCCTTGCGAAGAGAATGATGAGTAGTGTGCCATTGTCCGCGCCACGGTGTCCTTGGAAAGAGGAAACTTTCGGGATTCGTCTCCTTTGAACCATTCAAGAGGATTAAGCTGATCTCCGAGTCTTGGTCGAGCGTTCGTAGCGTGAGGACGTGTTGGAGGATCCTCTCGAGGTTCTGCGAACTGAGTCGTGAGATAGACTCCGAGTCTTGGTCGAGCGTTCGTAGCGTGAGGACGTGTTGGAGGATACTCTCGAGGTTCTGCGAACTGAGTCGTGAGATAGTCGTTATTTGGCTACCTTGTAGCAGTATCATACGTTTTCTGATAGTCACCTCCAACTTCACATTAGATTAGTCAAACATCTTCATTATTTTAAAAATTGGAGCATTTCCAGTAGTATTCCATTTGCTCCAAGGACTAAGACAGTCTTACCAGGTCACAACTAGAGTGAAATATAGCGAAGTACAAGCCTAAAGCAGCAGCAGTGTCAATAGGGATCAATAATATTAAGTAATATGCCTAGAACGTGTAGATGCGTTCGCTGCGGGGATTGGGTTGTGGGACTACTGAGCGAGAGGTATGCCAGGTATGCAGAGTTTGTAGCTTGGAGGAGCGACTAGGGGAGCTATCGGAGAGGCTCATTAGCGTTGGAGAGGATATAAGAGGGACCAGGAAGGAGGTGGGGGAGATTCAGAGGGATGATTTAGTGGCAAGGCTAGTTAGGGTGGAGGAGGCATCCGGGGGTTCCCCAGCCTTCCGGACCTTACTGGGAGGGTGGCCCTTTCGTCCTTTGACAGTGCGTCGAGTGCCGACTACCAGATGGCTAGTAATTGGGTTCAGGTCGTAAAGGGGATGAATGTTAAAGCGATCGCAGGAGGCTGTCATTAAGATCGAAAACAAGTTTCACGGGTTGAGGGAAGTCAGCTTGGATGAGGGATCGGAGGGCGGAGGGGGAGCAGGTGAGAAATCGTCAGGACGAGCTCAGGCCTTGTCGAAAGGGAGAGGGAAAAACGCAGGCCCTTGTAATTGTCGGTGACTCAAACGTCGGGACGAACGTGACGTCAGGCGTCTTGAGGCAACTATGGGAAATGATTCAGGAGCTCTGGTTTCTTTCAGTCACTTCCCCGGAGCTAGGATCGAACACAGGGACGAGGTCGGATAGGTGGTGTGCTCTGAGTCAGCCGAGGAAGTGTCTGTGGTCCTGCACGTTGGGACCAACGATACTCCCAAGTCTGGCTCTGAACACATCATGGACAGGTTGAAGCAGGCTTATTAGGGCATGTCAGGAGGCAAGGTCGGGGGTACGAGTGACGGTATGCGCAATCCCGAGCCAGCTAGACAAGGGAGGAATCACGTGGTCCAGGTCCGAAGGGGTTACCGACAGGTTGAAGGAGTCATGTATTCGCGAGAGGGCAGTGTTTCTGGACACTAGGGAGGCTTTGAGGCATTGTAAAAGTCCGATGACTAGGGACGGAGAACATTTCTCGAAAGAGGGAGCTGGAGCAGCCGGATTAACTATCATGATTGAAATGGAGCCTTTTTCAGAGTTGTAGATGGGGGGGGGGGGGGGGGGGGGGGGGGGGGGGG
>CAJPEV010004060.1:0-25192 GCA_905338385.1 Darwinula stevensoni
TGGCATCGGGCGATTGCGGGACTTTTTTTTTTTTTTCCCCCCTTGCACTGTCACTTTTCAAGTTCGACGACCGACATTGACCGACAAGCCTGCATTTTTTTTAACGAATTATTGCCGCGCCTCAAGCGATGCTTTTTTTCTTACCGGGGGCGGCCTGGTGATGGGATTGGGAACCTGAAACACGTGCATCGTTAGCGGGGCGGGGATCCGGGGATCGGCGGGGTGAGGGGGGATGAGGGGGGGCGAGTGAATTGGACTCACCGAGGACCAAGAAGACGACGAAGACGTGAAGCCTCGCTGCCATGTTTCCACTGCGAGTCCCGAACGCGAAAAGGGGGAGATAAGCCGGGAGTGATCCGGGAGGGATCCGGTCTCCGTCCGACTCAGCACAGAAAGATCAAAGTCCCTGTCGAACGAAGAGTGTGCACACTGCACTCGAGATAGCTCCGTCCCAAGGTCTTCCCCCTCGCCCCCCCTCGCCCCCCCCCTCGTTCACGCACCCTTGCGCGTAAATACAGGCCCTTATGCGAGGAATAAGCACACGTGCGTCCGTCCGTCCGTCTTCTTCCCTCTTTTCTGAGAGGCCGAGGGAGTCCGGCGCCTTTCCGCCGAGTCATCGCGTGACGGCGAATTCTTCCCGGCGAATCCGACTCGGGCGGGGAGAGTCGAGGCCGGGGCGGGGAGAGTCGAGGCCGTTTCGAGGGAGAAACGGAGGCTGCTTCACGATTTTCCTCCTTCTCCTCGTTTTTTCTTGGGATTTTCTCGCTCGAGGCCCGTGGGAAGGTCGATGCGCAGGAGATTCCAGACGCGTGCGACATCTGTGCAACGACGAGCGAGTCTCGATTTCCAAGATGGCGGCTCTCATGGGGAATGCCGGAAGTCATGCTGCCGACTGATCGTGGTCTAGGCTCTATTTTTCGGCGCGGTTTGGTTCAGTTTCGCTCGACTCCGCCAGCTTTGCATTTCGTGACGGCGTCGCTCTCCGAGGGCGGCGGTCATAAGCCAAAATTTATTCGGATTTGAGTGGAACGAAACGAATCGAGGCGCCGAAGTCGAGGGAAACGTGGTCCGACTCGTGCGGAAAATTTCGAAATGACTAAAATTTAGCATATTTTAGGTGTTGAGGTGAAAGTGGAAGGGAGTCAAACTTGTGATTTCCGGTTGTGAGACCCGAGCGGTAAGTCTGAAAGATGAGTCGGAAGTCCATCGTGGGTCGAGAAGTTCCTCTGGCCGCCGAACTTCACGAGACTCTTCAAGACGTCCAGAAGTCCGGGTGAGTCGCCTTCACCATCGACCTTCAGAGAGGTATGGCAGCGTTAGCGTTAGCCATTGCCTAGTGTTGGGCCCGCTTGAGGTAGGGCGAAGCTGGACTAGCGTTAGGGTGTATGAATGTGGTGAGGCCTATGATGATGGCCTCGTGTGGCAACGCCGGTGATGATGTCGACCGTTCCCTTCCCGTCTCGCAGTTACGACTTCATCTGCGTCCACCTATCCCACCCGAGACTCCGCCGCCAGCTGTACCGGTCCAGGTCCAGCCACGCCCTCGCCGGGCAGATCCCGTTCACTAGGGCCGACTTGGTTCTCAACAGCAGAGGTGAGGCGCTCGCACGATCCACCCGTCGACCGGGTCTTCCACGGCACGGAGGAAGGATGCCCTCGAATTCGTTTCCCATCCATCAAAGATTGGGGATCTCTGGTCGTGGGTCGACTGTCGCCGTACCTGAACGTGGACTCGTCCGACTCCGGGATCCGGCGGAACCACGAGCTGATGCTGGAGCAAGAACTGAATTTTGCAGCGCATCTCAGTCTTCCGGCCGTCACGTTCCGCCTCAAGTCCCTCGATTGCGTCAACTTCGCCCGCATGCTCCTGTCCAAGATCCAGACCCCGAACACCAACTATTCCGTGAGTCCTCTCCTTCGCTGAGTCGAACGCCACGGGAGCGGGCGGAACGAGCACGGAGCCGTGTGTTGCAGGTTTGGGTGGAGGTCCCCATGAGAGAACCGGTCGTAAACCCTTTGTACCGCAAACACGAAGAGGAGGATGACCCGGACGAAGAGGACGAAGGAACCGAATCGGCATCCGAAGATGACGCTTTCACATGGCAGAGGTTAGCAGAGGTTTCATCGAAGTTAGTTTGCTTAAGGTTATGGCAAGGAAGCATGAGCATTATGCTAGGCATGTTATACATTAAATCAATAGATAATGATTGCCAGAGAAAATCTGCTTTTGCTGTTTGAATGTCTGACACTATCTAGACAACTAATAAAAAGACCTGCATCGGTGCTCCTGGTTTCATCAAGAGACTCTAATGAAATCGTGACTGGTGGGAAAGTCACAATCATCCTCTAATTTTAAGAGACCCTATTTGAGCAGAGATGCGACCTGCAAGTTGAAGTCATTCAAGGCAGAAGTTAATTCTCAGAATGCCAATATAATTGAGCCTTAATTGTATCTAACATTTCCCAAGTACTTGCAGGTGAATCCATATTGTGAGGGAAACAAATACCTCTGTTTTACACCACACCTATGCGTTACTTTTATGCAGAAGCAACCCTAACTTGTGCTGAATTAGATGGGCCCATTGGGATGAATGGATTCAATATTTAACATCATTGGTTGAAAGTGATCTGGCCAAGAAAAGAAGTACAATTGAAAGTGAACCACATGGTATCCTGAAAGTTTGTTTATCAAATTTGAAGACAGGCCATCATGAAGTAATGCTTGAAGCAAAGAAATTAAATTTCATCTATTCAGATGGAGTCGGTTTCGGAACCTCATCGGCCCCCACGGGAAGCTCGGTCTCGCCCTGGAGATCACGAGCGACCTCCCATCGCCCGAGGCCATCAACCGTTGGCTCGGGGAACCCATCCGTTGTGTGTTCGTCTCCACCAAGGTGTTCCTGACCAATCAGAAGGGATTTCCCGTCCTAAGCCAGGCGCATCAGGCCCTCATCCGTCGTCTGCTCTGCCTGGACGCCCAGGTCATCATCCGGGGATTCGGCCGTCATTCTCACCTTCGTTTCTATCAGCAGTACATCACTTATCTCTGGCAGGTGAGCTCTCTTCTGTCACTAGGTTCACTAGGTCAGTCACTCATCTGTTATGGATATATTATTTGAGGATTCATACCAAAAATAAATTTTGTGGGTTAAGCACAGCAACATGCAACCTAAGTCCAAAAGCAAGCAGATTCCAAGAACCCATTGAATAGTTATTCCCAATGCTTTTTTTTTCCTTTTTTTTAATACAGATTTTACTTACCAACAATTCTAAAGGTTTACTTTAATATAGTGTAACCTGGCTCTCTTCATAATTCAAACCCCAAAACAAATATTAAGGATCAAAATTGAGTGTCATTGATCTGCCATGCTTTCCCTATGTTTTCCTCTTCCTAAAGAAGGATTTTACCCAAAAGCTAATCTGCTTCCTTTGTAACTTGTTTCATCATAGCTTTTACTCTTTGTGGTTCAAAATTCACTCATGTCACTTTATTATTTTCACCCCTTTTGGAACTGTTGCAAGCCAGTGGAGTTTTCACTCGTATTTTAAAATTCAAATATCTTTTAACATTGGACCCTCACTGGCTTTTTATGGAAAATTCAGTGTTACCCAGCTCTAGAATAATAAATTCCCCTTCATTTTAAATGACAATGAAGTTCATGAATTCTGTGTGACTAGATTGCTATTAGCCTTGGACCACTTGGATTCCATTATTGAGGAAGATGAACAAATGCCATATGCCATATTCCCAATGCCCTTTCCATGTGATGGTTAGACTTTGATGATTCTGACTTCAGGGGAGATAAGGTGAAGAATGTTATCTGGGGTAAAGACCATAAGGTCTGTACACATATTTTGCACTTGAAACGTGACATCTGATGTCCAATTAGAGCTTCAGATCTGTACCCCACTGATGGAAATTTATTTTCATTATTGGAAACACTTTCTTAGCCACTGCCTTTGTCTCAAAATCCCATTGCTTTATGTGTGTAAGGGGGGGAGTAACCTGATTTGCATGTAAAAAGCTCAGGGCAGTTATATGGATGTATTGAACAATCTCTTCATGTAGATTCAGCCTATTATTTTGCAACTGGGGTTGCAAAATGGGATTGCTAATATCATTATATACTTATGGTGATGGATCTCATCTGCATGATGATGGCACATCTTGAGATTCTTTTGCCTCTTAAAATGTAAAATAATTGGTTGTAGTGTATCATATCCCATTACGTGATAAAGGGATGAATTTATTTAATAGCAGACCTCAATCCAATTCTTTTACATTCGAGTGATGTACGGTTTATCATCTCGTTAGACTCGCCCTCCCGAAGATGCCTTGGCTCAATTTGCCAAGGGTTATGAGGACTATCTGCAGAGTCCCTTGGCACCCTTGTCGGACAATCTGGAGAGTGCCACTTACGAGACCTTTGAGAAGGATCCCACGAAGTACTCACTTTATCAGGAGGCCATCAGGAAAGTTCTCCATGAGAAGTACAAGGGTGATCATAAGCCCCTGTGAGTTTCCAGGAATGTTCACTTGTCTGGGTTGAACTTTTCTTGAAATGTGTGGAGTTTTTATCAAAGCAGCTCGTCCTTCTGGGCTCTCAACTGCATCAAGTGTTGAAGTTTTGAGTCTCCATGCTAGTATGTCTTGGTTTTCTGTAGGTTGGTGTTGGTGGTCGGCGCGGGGCGCGGACCTCTGGTGCGAGCAGCCCTCAATGCATCCAAGATCGCCAAGTGTCCCATTCGTGTATTTGCCGTCGAGAAGAATCCCAATGCAGTTGTCACGTGGGTTCCTTCCTGTTGCATTATTCAACATTGCTAATAATATGAGTAGGTTTTTATCAAAGATGCTATTATTAGTTTTGAATATTTTTATGTTTGTGTTCCTGTTATGATTTGATGGAAAGGTTAACTATGGTTCTGTCTTGTCAATCTATCTGCAAGAACCAAAAGCTGCTAATTATGAAAAACATCCAGTGAATTTTTATAAATTGGTGCATTCATAAATGCACTTGACATTAAAGGAAGTCCAGATGCTTGATTGGCATTCTCCATTTCCATCTCTTCGATCCCTTCATCGTGAGGTTCAAAAGCACTAGGTGTGGTCTATCCTCTGAATCATACAGGTTGCAGCACCTGCAACGACACGAGTGGAAGGAGCAGGTGGAGGTGATTCCGGGAGACATGCGATACTGGAAGCCCCCGCAACCGGCCGACCTGGTCGTCTCCGAACTCCTCGGCTCCTTCGGCGACAACGAACTCAGTCCTGAGTGCCTCGATCCCCTCAATGACTGCCTCAAAGGCAAGTGGCATGCAGGAGATTCCATGTGGCATGCTTAGAGATAAGGGGAGTGGCAGAGTGTATGATGTCATAGCTTTGGGATGTGAAAGTGGGAAGAGAAGAATGCACTGGCAAACTCCAATACTTTTTTTCACTGTACTTTGGAAGATTGGAACTTTGAAAATTTTTTGTATGCCAGTATAAAATTGTCAAATAGATGTAATTGCTAATGTTTTATTGGAATAGAGATTCCAGGTTCAAGTTATATCCAAGTGGCCATGAAAATATGAAAACCATGGGAAACATTGGCTTTTTTTTTCATATGTTTGGTATTCCTTTTATTTTCAGTCTTACAAAATTGGAATCCATTGCCTTCCACTGTGTATTCTTCACCAATGGAGTCGATAATGTGATGTCCTCTTCCTTTCAGATGATGGGGTCAGCATCCCCAGTTCCTACACGTCTCATCTGGCCCCGATATCGTCGTACCGTGTCTACAGCGAGGTGAAGGTCGCCCGCATCGACACCAACGAACGCGTGAACCATGACCGTTCGCAACCCCCATCTCAGTTTCACACACCATATGTGGTCCACCTTCGTAATTATGTGTCCTTGGCTGCCCCACTCCCCCTGTTCTCATTTGAGCATCCCAACCGAGGTCGGTCCTGTTCCTGCACGTCCTTTTTGTTTTCCTCAATGTCTGCTGTGCTCATGGATGAAGAAAGTACACATGTTTTTTAAACTCAAATAGATAATTGATAATTAGATTCTTTTTAAGATGGAGAGTGGTTCCAGGAAAGTGCAGTGATTTGCATGTGAATGTGAATTCAGCACTAATTCCTAAATATTTTTAGATGATATATTTTGCTTTAAAGCATTTCTTGAGGCTTGGATGGTGGATCCAATAAAGTGTGGTATGGTATTTTTTGTTAAAGTTTTATGTAATAGCTTGGAAAATTCCAAATGTGTAATTTGAAATCTGTCTTACATTTTCTCTGAGAGGTAAAAGTAGTAAAGTTGCCCAAAATAAAAGAATAATTAGCTATTATCAGACTCCCTGTGGCATTGTGCTGAAAGCTGAAGTTCACTTTCTCATTGAAGATGGTAGAAGAAGCTCAGTTACCTTTCACCAAGCATCAATGTTGTTTATTCCCCTTTAAAAATAAGTTTTTAATGTTGAGTTTGTTCCATTCTTTGAATTTACCCAGTGGAGGTAATTTGAATAAATTAGATTCACTTGTAGTAGTTTTAGATGGAAGATGTCACTGCTACGTGTTAATCACTTTTTTTCCATAGATTTTTCTATATTTATGTCCACTATACATTTCATTTTGATTATTGCGTGTTTCACTTGCTTTTACGAAAGTGGAGCAAGTTTGGCCGTGTGATCTTGTGAGGGTGACGAAAGAATGTTGATCTGTAGCCGCAGAGATCGACAACAGTCGCTACGAGAAGCTGGAGTTCGAGATGAAGGAGGCCGGAATGCTGCACGGCTTTGCGGGCTATTTCCACTCCGTCCTGTATAAGGACGTCCACATGAGCATCGTCCCCGAGACTCACTCCCCCGGGATGTTCTCCTGGTTCCCCATCTTCTTTCCCATCAAGGTCATTCATCTCTTGGATCCTTAAGTTGTTTCTTCAACCCTAGAAGTGGCAACTGCCGTTCGATCGACGGTTCGCCCATCATGGAGTTTAATCTTGCTGCTTTTTAGGGTTAAGTAAATAAAGAAGTGCCAGGGAATTGGGTTTCTCTTAACCTGCCCCTAATTTTGGTGTTTGGTAAGTATCCTTCAGATGTTAAAATATGTAATGGTCATCATTTTGAATGATTTCTGTCTGGATTTATTTTACCCATGTCACCATATTCATGATTTTGTTCTCTCTTGGATGATTTTGTTCATGTTGAAAATAGACTTTTACTCAAATTTTGTTATGTCACGTTTTGAGTAAGGAAATTAATTGCTTAGAGTTCAGATCATTTCCTATTGTTCTGGATGACAGTGAAATTAGCCCAATCCCTCTTCAGGCCAAATTATGTACCTGGTTTATATATTTTTTTATATTTGGCAGCCTGTTCTTGGAGACATTCCGCAGTGATTTAGTACCCAAATCAGTGATCTTGCTTGCAATTCATGAGGATAAACTTTTCTAGATTGTATTTCAAGTTTTGAGTGAACCGTGTATCACAGACCCTTGGAAACTTCGAATCGACTCGTATCTCGTTGATTTTCCTCCACGGTCGATTAGAAATTCCATTAATGCCATCCCTGAGATTTCATGATTTCCTTCTGCAATACTTATTGTTCATTACATGCTGCAGCTGAGGCACAAGGCAAAACCAGTGAGACCTCGATGCCGCGACGGGAGCCTCCGCTCCTCGGTCGCGTGCGCCCGTGGCGTTGCCGGCTTTGGGAATTCTCCCGAGAGATTCTTGTTTTGAAGGAATTCCCTTTTCATGTAATTTAACCTTCATAAATTTCTCTCTTTGACTACACTGCTTTCTTCATTCTTTCTGGAACTCTGGGCGATACCCTGGGTGGAGGATAAAAAAAGATCTTTTTTCTTCTCGTACTGATAAAATGAACAACTGGGCGTGATCCCATAGTCTACAATTTGGCACCATTGGAATTAGCTATATAAGGGCAAGGCCAGCTCTTACCATGTCAGCAGAAAGAAGGTTTACATTCAAAGATATTTAAGTATGACTACTATTAACTACAATGTAGTTTAATGAAATTGTCAGGGCCTAAGTTATAGGTTGCATCACAATTCTCTTCACTGTGGTTTGTTCTTTCTTTCCTATTTTTTTGCCCCCCCCCCCCCCACATTTCTTTTAGTGTGTCTCAACAAAAGCTAGATATAGGGATATTAATATTTTATGCCAATATGAGCAAAGGGGAAAGGACAGAAGAAATTATATTCATGAATCCTAGCTTCGGGATGTCTCGATCCGTGGGCTGGTGATGCCCGAATGTGGTGTTTGTGGGGATAGATTGAATTGACATAGGTAGGCTTGGCCATGAATCTTTGGAGGGAACTCGGATGTGGACTCGATGCCTGAGCCTATTGAGTTGCCATTGCCAATCGTTGGGCTACCTTTCCCTCCCTCGTGGGGCTGCTGCTTTCAAAATTTGGCAAAGTTCTAAACTGGCACACTGAGGCATGAATAAGAAAAGCATTTTTGTTAATACCAATTTTCAAATGCAAAAAAAAACTAGAACTAATTCTATCTAGGTGGTGACGTAGCTTTACCCCACCCCTCTTGGTCCTAAGGCTCAAGTCCAGTCGCAGTTTTTAATGCATCGATTTTTCTGTGGATTACTTTTTTTGTTNAGTTTCACACACCATATGTGGTCCACCTTCGTAATTATGTGTCCTTGGCTGCCCCACTCCCCCTGTTCTCATTTGAGCATCCCAACCGAGGTCGGTCCTGTTCCTGCACGTCCTTTTTGTTTTCCTCCATGTCTGCTGCGGCATGTCCATGTCTGCAGTGATTTGCATGTGAATGTGAATTCAGCACTAATTCTTAAATATTTTTAGATTATATATTTTGCTTTAAAGCATTTCTTGAGGCTTGGTGGATCCAGTAAAGTGTGATATGGTATTTTTTGTTAAAGTTTTGGATAATAGCTTGGAAAATTCAAAATGTGTAATTTGAAATCTGTCTTGCATTTTCTCTGAGGTAAAAGTAGTAAAGTTGCCCAAAATAAAAGAAAAATCAGCTATTATCAGACTCCCTGTGGCATTGTGCTGAAAGCTGAAGTTCACTTTCTCATTGAAGATGGTAGAAGAAGCTCAGTTACCTTTCACCAAGCATCAATGCTGTATATTCCTCTCTAAAAATAAGCTTTAATGTTGAGATTGTTCCATTCTTTGAATTTACCCAGTGGAGGTAATTTGAATCAATTAGATTCAGTTGTAGTAGTTTTAGATGGAAGGTGTCACTGCTAGGTGTTAATCACTTTTTTTCCATAGATTTTTCTATATTTATGTCCACTATACATTTCATTTAGATTATTGTGTGTTTCACTTGCTTTTATGAAAGTGGAGCAAGTTTGGCCATGTGATCTTGTGAGGGTGACAAAAAATGTCGATTCTGTAGCCGCAGAGATTGACAACAGTCGCTACGAAAAACTGGAGTTCGAGATGAAGGAGGCCGGAATGCTGCACGGCTTTGCGGGCTATTTCCACTCCGTCCTGTATAAGGACGTCCACATGAGCATCGTCCCCGAGACTCACTCCCCTGGGATGTTCTCCTGGTTCCCCATCTTCTTTCCCATCAAGGTCATTCATCTCTTGGATCCTTAATTTGTTTCTTCGACCGTAGAAGCGGTAACAGCCGTTCGATCGCCGGTTCGCCCGTCATGGGGTTTAATCTTGCTGCTTTTAGGGTTAAGTAAATAAAGAAGTGCCAGGGAATTGGGTGTCTCGTAACCTGCTCCTAATTTTGGTGTTTGGTAAGAATCCTAAAGATGTTAAAATATGTAATGGTCATCATTTTGAAAGATTTCTGTCTGGATGTATTTTACCCATGTCACCATATTCATGATTTTCCTCTCTCTTGGTTAAGTTCATGTTGAAAATAGACTTTTTATCAAATTGTGTTATGTCATGTTTTGAGTAAGGAAATTAATTGCTTAGAATTGAGATGATTTCCTATTGTTCTGGATGACAGTGAAATTAGCCCAATCCCCTCTTCAGGCCAAATTATGTACCTGGTTTATATATCTTTTTTTTATGTTTGCAACCTGTTCTTGGAGACATTCAGTGGTGATTTAGTACCCAAATCAGTGATCTTGCTTGCAATTCATGAGGATAAACTTTTCTGGATTGTATTTCAAGTTTTGAGTGAACTGTGTATCACAGACCTTTGGAAACGTCGAATCGACTCGTATCTCGTCGATTTTCCTCCGCGGTCGATTAGAAATTCCATCGATGCCATCCCTGAGATTTCATGATTTCCATCTGCACTACTTAGTGTTCGTTACATGCTGCAGCTGAGGCACGAGGCAAACCGGTGAGACCTCGATGCCTCGACGGGAGCCTCCGCTCCTCGGCCGTGGGCGCCGGCTCGAGGAATTCTCCCGAGAGATTCTTGTTTTGAAGGAATTCCCTTTTCGTGTAATTTAATCTTCATAAATTTCTCTCTTTGACTACACTGCTTTCTTCATTCTTTCTGGAACCCTGGGTGGAGGATAAAAAAAAGATTTTTTCTCTTCTCGTACTGATAAAATGAACAACTGGGCGTGATGCCATAGTCTACAATTTGGCACCATTGGAATTAGCTATATAAGGGCAAGACCAGCTCTTACCACGTCCGCAGAAGGAGGGTTTACATTCAAAGATATTTAAGTATGACTACTATTAACTACAATGTAGTTTAATGAAATTGTCATGGCCTAAGTTATAGGTTGCATCACAATTCTCTTCACTGTGATTTGTTCTTTCTTTCCTATTTTTTTGACCCCCCCTCTCACATTTCTTTTAGTGTGTCTCAACAAAAGCTAGATATAGGGATATTAATATTTTATGCCAATATGAGCAAAGGGGAAAGGACAGAAGAAATTATATTCATGAATCCTAGCTTCGGGATGTCTCGATCCGTGGGCTGGTGATGCCCGAATGTGGTGTTTGTGGGGATAGATTGAATTGACATAGGTAGGCTTGGCCATGAATCTTTGGAGGGAACTCGGATGTGGACTCGATGCCTGAGCCTATTGAGTTGCCATTGCCAATCGTTGGGCTACCTTTCCCTCCCTCGTGGGGCTGCTGCTTTCAAAATTTGGCAAAGTTCTAAACTGGCACACTGAGGCATGAATAAGAAAAGCATTTTTGTTAATACCAATTTTCAAATGCAAAAAAAAACTAGAACTAATTCTATCTAGGTGGTGACGTAGCTTTACCCCACCCCTCTTGGTCCTAAGGCTCAAGTCCAGTCGCAGTTTTTAATGCATCGATTTTTCTGTGGATTACTTTTTTTGTTATATTCCTGGATATTACAGATGCTCTTCACACAGTCCAAATGGCACCGACACGAATTTGATTAAATAACCCTTCGGCAACATCGTCGACCCTTCCCCGTTTGAGTGTGAAACATCTTTGCCTGTTGCATGCACAGGAGCCCGTGGCAGTGGGAAAGGGGGACAAGCTGGAGGTGCACTTCTGGCGCGTGGTCGGGGCCCGGCACGTCTGGTACGAGTGGACCGTCACCGACCCGGTCACCTTGCAGATTCACAACGCTTACGGCCATTCTTACGCCATTCCTCGTTGAGTCTAAATCTCAAGCAATAAATGTCCCGTTTCCTAGTAACTCTGGATCCGTCTGGGGATTGCCGTTTCATTTGCTTCTCGTTTCGGAGAAGAGGCGAATTGGGTGAGTTCGAAAGTTGAGGGGAATGCAAGGAAGGTATATGTACTTTATTGAGGTCGGTTTTCACTATGTCGAAGCTTTCTCCTGCGGCAAAAATTCTATTTGAACGAAAAAAATATTGCCCCATGAATGCCCAGTTTGTGGAAGCACCATGAAAGAGCATGAAGCCAAATGAATGAAGTGAGTTTGTTTAAAACAATAAGTATGCTAAGCGACTTACCTTTACCTGAATAAGTTTCAGTAATTAGTTCGTAAAAGATTTACCGCTAAAAGGCATGCAACTCTTTCTGTTTCGATTCGCACGATAAGATTTTCTGCGACATTTTCGAAAAGCCGAAAAAAAAAGAAGAGTGAGGGTGCTCGAGGCGCGAGCCCGTTTGGTTGGGACGAGCGGTTTCGGATATTTGGAACTCTGTGCGTGCGTGCCTGCGTGCGTGCGTGAGGAAAATGATGCTGGATTTATCTCCGGGATGTTTCCGTTCCCATCGGTCGGCCTGGTCTCGTCTACCGATTCGGGCTGGAATGTCGTACTTGCCAGGGCAACACGCGGGCGACCGTCGTGATGCGATGCCCATGTGTTTCCTGAAAAAATTTGAAAAATTCCAGAGAGTCGAGTGACTTCCGCGAAAGAGAAGCTACCGATTTTCCGTCACGAGCGAGCAAGAGCGTCCGCAACGCTCATTTTCGCCGTCGAGGCGACGCGGACTGCCCCATGTCGCCGCGGACGACCCCATGTCGCCGCGGGCCTCTCCGAGCGGGATGCTCCGCATGAATGCAAATGAGGACGATGACCCTCGGGGATATCAGCTGGCTCCACCGTTCGCTGCTCAAGGGATCCGTCGCTCCCTTCCTAATTGGTACTTAGCTGTACCGTACGTGACAATGTGGATCCAACGGAGCTCCAATTTTCTCTTTTTTTTTCCTTTCAATTTTCTTTATTTCTTTTGCGATGCGTTTCCTTTCTCGAACTCTCTGCTTCGGCCAACCGTTATTTGGAATTCCACATCGTTTCCTCCACGCACGCATTCGCAGACGAACTTGGCGATTCCGTTCGTCCGAGCTTAAAAGTGGCGTCGCGTCGCGAACCCGGTCGTTTCGCGCCGATCTCATCGGAGTTCCGCGACGTCAGACGCGATCGCAGGTGCGTTTCGACGTCGCCAGATCCAAAGAACGGCCGCAAGTCATTTGCACGTGGAAATTGGCATCCGACTCGGACGACTGCGTAATTCATAGCCATTTAGGTGATTTATGCTCCAAAAAAAAAAAACCTGCTCATAAAAGAAACTAGCAAGAATGGAGTGGAAAGCGAAAATGTCCTATTTCGCGCATGCCCGAGTGAAAGTACACGGGTCAGCCATTGCCATCATGCTTTCAACCTTTGTTTCGCGGCGGGAAATTCGCCCGATGGGTTCCAGGAATGCAACACAAATATCAGTGTTCGTTAATTTACGGGGGGGGGGGGGTTATCCCAAATTTATACGCTTAACCGACGATTTCTTAAAAGGCTGAAGACTTCAATTTTTGCATGATAATCCAGCTTAACACTCGCCCGGACGTCAACGATTGCATTTCTTCTCGCGTTTGACCATTCCAGAAAACAGAAAAAAAAAGAGAAACCCAAATTTTTCCATTTTGTCGTATCGAGTAAGTAGGACCATTTCCGTCTATCACCTAATAAGTTATGCATAAGAGCTCGCGAGTGACTGACGCTAATTCTTTGCCAGGGATTCGGTCCTGAGGATGCGTTCCTAAAAAATCTCTAACTCGCCTGAGGTCGGTAAAAAAAAGGACAACTGAAGAGAAATTCGCGTAATTTTATATAATGAAAGTGAAGTTTTTCATCGAATGAAACCGACACCTGAGAGACGAGGCAAGCGCGTTCTTCTGGTGTGAATGAACGCATCTGCACATACCGAATGAGAATGCACGTCGAACGACGAAACTAAGCATGGGAACCTCGATCCCGTCCGTTCCCGTCCTCGATCCCACGAGGAACGGGAGAAAAGCACATGGCCACATCACCGAGAATCCCAAACAAATTAGCGAAAGAGCAGGACTGCCAATGCGCTGTCTAACGCGCTGCGTAAACGTGAGCTGGAATTTAGCTGGAGGTCGCCGCACGACGAAGGCAGGAGCAGCACATGAGGAAGTTCCCAAGAGATTACCTAGGTGGCAGCACGCTCGCGTCTCCCACACTCGATCTACGTTTCCTTTCACATTTACATCCCATGCTAACGTTTCCTGAAAGTAATGCATGAATTCCCCGTACCGAAGATTATGCTCCTTTGGAGGCAATGCACAAATCTGTTGTTTCCGGAAGACTCGACCGAATGAATGAGAAAAAACGGTTGCGTGTTGACCCGTGGCGAAAGGCAAGAGAGAATAGGGAGTGAGCCGTGGCAGGTCTAGCTTAGCCTTGCGCAGTGGCAATACTGTAGCCGATGAGGTTCTACCGAGGCGCAGTTATTGCTAGTTGAAAACTAATCCCAATACCCCGCCTGGACGACGTGAAATACCGTCGGCAAAGGCAATTTCTGATGGTCCTTTCTGAGGGCTTCGCTTCTCATTATAACCCGCTCGCCCCAGCTCTCGAGAGTTCGCCTTCAACATTTACTCAGAGCGAGTTCGGAATGACCCTTTTCCCGCGGCGATCGAGAAAACTCGATGCCAGGAAGTCATGCCAAGAGAGAGGCAATCTTGCATACCTCGGACTCAGAAGATAGCACGACGAACATGTTTATCTCTATACTGATATACCGTATGAACTTTGCCCGCGATATGACCTAATCACTCGAAAATAATCCCTCCGCCATGTACGCTGCCGCTCACTAAAAGTCTCAGCGGCGAAAGGGTCAACAATACAAATGGATTTTCGCCTGCCACCTTTAACTTTGAAAGGAGCAAGATTCAGCGTCTGCCGGTGAGACCAGGGAATCCCAAGGGACAAAGTTAATGGAACTCGTATAACTACATGATGATCCCGTTCTGTCTCGTTATTTTAAAAATTAATTTTAAACGTAAAAAAAAATATATCACGCGTTTGTTCGCTCTGAAACTCCTCTTGGACTTGTCGGATCCGCTTCATCTCGCATCATCGGTAAGTCCAAAGCTCTGTGAAGCTCTCGGCCCCATTCTCGTCGCGTTGCGACAGAATATTTGTGGGAAAATAAATATTTTTTTTTTTCGTGCAATGTTCTGAGATCGAGTATGCGAGCACAAACCCTTAAGGTGGCACGACTTCGAGTTTTCTCGATCGCCGTGGGAAAAGCGCCATTGGATACTCGCGCAGATAAAGTGTTGAGGGAAAACGACTTTACTCAGCAGCGGCAGTGGAAGGGTTTATAAGAGTAGTGAAGCCCTCTGTAAGGACTATCAAAAATTGCCTTTGCCGACGGTATTTCACGTCGTCCAGACGGGGTATTGGGATTAGTTTTCAACTAGCAATAACTGCGCCTCGAATTAACCTCATCGGCTACAGTATTTCCATTGCGCAAACCTGACCTAAGCTCTTTTTTTTTTTTTCGCCCTGTGATCCCCACGTGGTATTACGTGGTAACGAGCATTATTGAAAAAAAAAAACTGACTTCAAGTGCCTTGTTTCTTTTAGTGGTCCTAAATTATGATGCTCTGGGTCCAGTCAATGTATCAAATATAGCTTGGGCTGTTTCCGTCAAGGCAGGAGCTGGAAAATCGTGAGAAGAATTTAAAATCCTTTTCGGGTGCCCAATTCCTTTTACTTTGACATTTAGACCCAGTTTGGTCCGCCCAGTGATTAATTTACTGTTTTGGAGTACGTTAGTCAAAATCAGGAGTTACTATGTTAGCGGGGCTGGGTGGTGATGAAGTTGAGGTTGTTGGGACCTGTAGAGAGATCATAATTAGACGATAGATTTAGTTTAGGGACAATGCTAAGAATATTAGAGGATATTAGAGAATATTAGGTTTAGAGAAAGGGGTCGTGCATTGCTCTGGGAAGAAAGTCGAGGATGATTCCAAGCCCTTTTTTTTTTTAAGAGAGAGAGAGAGAGAGAGAGAGAGTTTTGGGAGTATGTACTTTTGCTGTACGGGTATAAATCACTTGCGCTGGAAATGTCAGTTGTCTCGTCGAGTAATCGATGATCGTAGTGTTAACTGCATGCTTCCAAACGAGCGGTTATGCTAGAGATAGAGAAAACACGTGCTTTCCTTAGACGGATTCGATTTCTATATATGTTCTACTGGTTAGGGAGGTCGGCTTCTTCTGGCATTATAGTAGCCATGCCCCAACATGGAAGCATAAATAGGACGGGGAGGAAAGTCAACAAATTCATGGAAGAATTCGTTGCGCGTCCATCTAGGGTGGCGGGAAGCATATTTAATTAGGGAATATTCTATTCTGGAAAGTTGGTCTATTTGGGAATCCACACCATGAGCCCAGACTGCAAACGCATGTGTAATGAACAGTACAGCATCAGGATGATTTCCGAATTACATTTGTTTGTACCTGCTTGGAATTTAAGGAAATTAAGCTCATTGTAAGCTTTCTTTTTGATGACACTGATATGGGAGATCCGAGAGTGACTATCGTCAATTGTAATTCCCAAGAATTTTGCGTTTAGCGCTTGGGGAGGACAGTGGTAAGGAAGGGGAACTTTGGGTAGCTCCCATGATAGCCGCGCGCAGGTTTACCGTGTCAATCGTTTCCCTTTGGAGCTCTTTTAGCTTAAAGAGCGTTATTTCTATGCTTGCGTGCCTAGTTGCTGTAGGAGGAGGGAACTTTTCGTTGGATTTGTGAGATGGGACGTGGCTTGCGATGGATTGGTGATGATGGCGGGGGCCAAGCGACTGTGTAGAAGAGGAGACAGAGCCAGAGGTGAAAATGACAGGGGGAGGGGCGGGGGTGGGGATTAAACTGTCTAGGAGTAACTGTTTCCCCGTCGGGCGGCTGCTACAATCCTTTGAGGATGTCAACATACATTTTACTTAACGTAGAGTCGGCATCCAACAGTTCGTATGTTCAGTGCCCGTTTTCCACTTTGCTTGGCGGACGGTAACATGGGGGGTGCGCATTGAAGGTACATGAAATATTAATTATTTCTTTTTGTAATTTGTTATTAGAACTTTCTGTATTATTATTGCAGCATTGATTATCACAAGAACCTGTTGGCTTCCTGCATTCCACAGATGTCTCACTTGTCAATCTAGCATTGACATTTTCCGAACCATATCGAGAATCCCAACAAAAGTTGAGTGAAAAAAATGTGCGGGCTCTACTCTACATGCATGCGCCTTGTGAAATATGAATTTGAATTTAACGGATTTATGCCAACAATGCCTTAACAACTTGTGAGGGAGTTCCCAATATCATACCTAGATGGCAGCACGATAGCGTCACCCACACCCAATCTACATTTACTTTCACATTTACATCCCATACTAACGTTCCCTGAAAGTAATTAATGAAGTGCCTGTACCGAATATTATGCTCCTTTGGAGGCAATCTACATATCTGTAGTTTCTTGAAGACTCGACCGATTGAATGAGAAAAAGCATTTGCGTGTTGACCCGTGGCGAAAGGCAAAAGGGAATAGGGAGTGAGCCGTGACAGGTTCAGGTCAGCTTTGCGCAGTGGCAATACTGTAGCCGATGAGGTTCTACCGAGGCGTAGTTATTGCTAGTTGAAAACTAATCCCAATACCCCGCCTGGACGACGTGAAATACCGTCGGCAAAGGCAATTTCTGATGGCCCTCGCTGAGGGCTTCGTTTCGCCGTAATGCGCCGTAGTTCTGGAATATACTCGATATTAACGTTTACTCAGAGCGAATTCCGAATGACCCTTTTACCGCGGCGATCGGGAAAACTCGATTCTGGCAAGTCGTGGCAATAGCGGGACAAATCTTCCATACCTCGGACTCTGAACATGGCACGAAGAAAATGTTTATTTCCCTACCACTATTCCGTGTCAACGAGACGAAAATGAGACAGAGCTACACAAAGCTGCAGGACTTTCCATCGATGCAACTTTCGCTCGGATCCGATGAGTCCAAAAGGAGTTTATGGGCGAACAACAAAAATAAAAATGTTAAATTGTAACTTTTTTAAACAAAAAAGAACGAGTTCGTCAGGAAGATATGCAAGTTCCATTAACTCTGCCCATTGGGATTCCCTGCTCTCACCGACAGCTGCTGCTGCGGAATCCTGTTCCATTCTAAGTTATATATGGCAAGATAAAAATAAATTTAAAAAACATTTGCCTTTTTAACCCTCTGGTCGCTCAGTTTCTTTTAGCGAGCGGCAGCATACATGGCGATGTAATTTTTTTGTGGAAAAGGTAGGTCACTTCGGGTCCTAGGGTCTGAAGCACATCGGTAGAGGGAAAACATGTTCTGAGATCGAGGCATGCAAGATTGCCCCGCTACTGCCACGACTTGCCAGAGTGAAGTTTTCTCGATCGCCGCGGTAAAAGGGTCATTCGCTCTGAATGAACCTTCTTTTTTTTTTACCGCTCTGAGTAAATGCTGAGAACGAGCATACTCGAAAGCTGTAGGAGAGAAGGTTTAAGGTGAAGCGTAGTCCTCAGAAAGGACCATCAGAAATTGCCTTTGCCGACGGTGTTTCACGTCGTCCAGGCGGGGTATTGGGATTAGTTTTCAACTAGCAATAACTGCGCCTCGGTAGAACCTCATCGGCTACAGTATTGCCACTGCGCAAAGCTAACGTGAACCTGTCACGGCTCACTCTCTATTCCCTTTTGCCTTTCGCCACGGGTCAACACGCAAATGCTTTTTCTCATTCAATCGGTCGAGTCTTCCAGAAACGACAGATATGTAGATTGCCTCCAAAGGAGCATAATATTCGGTACAGGCACTTTATTCATTACTTTCAGGGATTGTTAGTATGGGATGTAAATGTGAAAGTAAATGTAGATTGGGTGTGGGAGACACTAGCGTGCTGCCATCTAGGTATGATATTGGGAACTCCCCCACAAGTTGTTAGGGCATTGTTGGCATAAATCCGTTAAATTCCAATTCATGTTTCACAAGGCGCATGTATATAGAGTAGAGCTCGCACTTTTTTTCACTCAACTTTTGTTGGTATTCTCCACTTGTTCGGAAAATATCAGTGCTAGATTGACAAGTGAGACATCTGCGGAATGCAGGAATCCAACTTGTTCTTGTGATAATCAATACTGCAATAATACCAAAAGTTCTAATAACCAATTATAGAAGGAAATAATTAATTTTCCAAGCACCTTCATTGCTCACCCCCCATGTTATCGTCCGCCAAGCAAATAGTAAAATGGGCACAAAACATACCGATGGCCCAATACTGGGCCTAAATTGGAATTCCACTTTACCGATGTGGGCCCCACGTTGATCTCACGTATGCCTGTCCCGCGTCCCGCGATGACTCGGCCAACATCAATTGCTGACTTGCGGCAATCGATGGAGACAAAAGAGGGAGTTTTTGCGAAGTGGGGTGGCCTCAGCCCAACGACCGCTCGTTCTCTCTTTGATCTCGGTTGCTCGCTGGCGTAACCAAGGACTCATTTATGAAGTCTCAAGGGGTTCTACAATCCTTTTCCTCTAAAGAAGGAGGGAGGAAGGGAGAGTGCAATGGAATGAGAATGGGAAGGAGGCGGTGGGCCCACGAGTTCATCTCATCACTTCGCACGCAACTGCCTTTAACGACAGAACTATTGGAATTCTCCTTGCCTCTCATCGGTCTCTATGACGGCACTCCCAAGTGACGGCACCATAGAGAATGGTCTTCGGTCCCCACCTTCTCGCTCATCCGCCACTTCATGCGTGTCACGTTCCCGTTGCAAATGGCCTTCTTCCTTCCCCTATCTACAACACCGCTCTGATGACACCATGATGAGCGGAGAATGACATTTTGTCCTCGATCTTCATCCTCGTCCAGCTTTGTCATTTCAGCATCGAAGAACCTGAATGCAAAAAAAAAAAGACTCAGCCCTTTTAACTTCCCACTAACTCGGACATTTCGTGGACCCTCCATCACCCACCCATTAAAGACAGGTGGGGCAGCTGCCCACCTCCAACACCTCTCACAGTCTTCCATGCTTATTTTCCTCCTAATTTCCCTCCGAACGATCTTGAATTCATTAGCGAAATTAACGACCCGTCGTTTCTTCTAGGCGATCCAAACGACCACTCTCCTGATCTCTCCTTCTGTCCGGAACCCAATATATATTTGGCCTCAAAAGACACTTGAGGCTTCGATGTGACAGGTCAAGGGGGAGCCTCGGTCCTTAAATGTTGCACTTATGCTCCTCACCTGAGACATGGGGAATGGAGGAATTTTTCTTGAAAAAAAAAATCAGGGTTGCCGACTTTCTTTCGTTCAATCGGGTGAAGGGGGACCCAATAGATCTCTCTCAGCTGACTGAAAGGTACTGTCCTTTATCTGACAACACTGAAGCGTGTCATAAACCTTTAGCCCCCCAACGCCCTGCCTGAGGCCAGATATACACGTATCTCTTTGACTCCTTGCCTCTCACCTCCCCATCAATCAAATATTATGTCCTCAACCAAGTGTGTCTTTTGCTGCCGAATAGACTATAACTGGTAAATTACTCAGCGACTTCATAGCCTCCAGCAGCTTCTCTATTTTAAATGGCGACAGCCCCACCCACCACTGTCCAGGACTAGGAAATTCGGACAGAATTGACCTAGCACTGGGCAATGCACAGTTCCTCCCTTTTTTCCATGACTTCTCTATAGGAGAAGACGTAGGGAGCGATCATGTGCCCATCCTCATTAACTATAACTTCTCTCATGAACCTCCTCCTTCAACTAGCCTCCCTCCCCTTCATTTCCGCATCTTCCCTCATCGCACTTGGAGTGAAAGTTGGGACAGAGGGGGAAAAAGCACATGACCACAGTCCCGAGAATCCAAAACAAATTAGCGAAAGAACAGGAATGGCGCTGCGTTGTCTAACGCACTTAAACGTGAGCTGGACCCTAACTGATGGCAGGAACAATTCATGAGGAAGTTCCCAAGAAGGTACATAGATGGCAGAACGATAGCGTCTCCCTCACCCGATCGAGGTTTACTTTCACGTTTACATCCTATGCTAACGTTTCCTGGAAGCAATGCATGAAGTCCCAGTACAGAAGATTATGCTCCTTTGGAGGCGATCCACGAATCTATCGTTTGCGGAAGGCTCGATGGATTGAATGAGAAAAAGCGGCTGCGTGTTTGGCCGTGGCGAAAGGCACGCGAGAACAGGGAGTGACTCGCTGTTCAAATATGTCAGCTTTGCGCAGTGGCAATACTGTAGCCGATGAGGTTTTACCGAGGCGCAGTTATTGCTAGTTGAAAACTAATCCCAATACCCCGCCTGGACGACGTGAAATACCGTCGGCGAAGGCAATTTCTGAGAGTCCTCGCTGAGGACTTCGCATTTCGAACTATTAGTCCCCCACAGCTCCGAAGTGAACGCGTTATTCATTTTCTCAGCTCGAGTTCCGAATGATGCTTTCACCAAGGCGATTGAGATAACGCGATGCCGACAAGTCGTGGCATTAGCGGAATTATCTTGCACTCCGCACCTGAAGGCGTCACGGAAAGTGCAGTTCAAGCCGTTCCGAAAGGAGGACAAAATCCAAAAAATTCTTCTAGCAGTGAAAAATTATTTAGTTTCATCGAGAGTTCTACGCTTCCTCACGCCACCGACGAGCATCAGGTGGAGTCGCTCCAGTCGCACCAGATCGACCACGAAAGCCTTTCATATTATAGCCGAGCGACAGGGAAAGAACGCCTTGCTGATCGCACTTCCACCCACGCCCAGCTCATTTAGCTCATTGTACTGTATTAATACTTCCACTCACGCTCGATCCTTCCCTCACTCGAAACGGCATGGAGGCGAAGACGGGCTGCCTGGGATGCGGGTAGGGAGGACGCTCGAGGGGGTCCGGCGGGTCGCTTTGCTTTTCGAGTGTCGAGGCGCTCCTTCTGCCCTTTTCCGTTCGAGTCACGGGAGGGAATGGTAGCCTTTAAGGGTAACGTCATAGTCATGTTTACCGACTAGATTTATCAAATTTGAAAGGGAAATCCTATGAGTTTCCAGAGCATTTCCATGGTACTGACTAGCAGTGGCGTAGTGAGGGAGGGGTTGAAGCCCCTTCAACACNTTGAAAGGGAAATCCTATGAGTTTCCAGAGCATTTCCATGGTACTGACTAGCAGTGGCGTAGTGAGGGAGGGGTTGAAGCCCCTTCAACACTGGACTGGTCTAAACGAGTCCACCATTCCCCCCCCCGTTCTTCTTAGCCCCCTTTGGCGAAACCAAAGGGGGGCTTCGCCACTGCTGACTAGTAACTCATGACTGGATATCCCGACATGCGTACGTATGAAATTAGGCGCAAGAGCAAAAGTTAAACAAAATCATAAAAGGCTAAAGCAAGTTCAAAATAGAAAACTTACCGAAACTCTATGGGATTACTCAGCGCAAACACCCACTCGCACGTGTTCCTCCTCCGCCATTGCAGCGACTGGTGAATGGTCGTTTTCCCGGTCCCTCCAAATGATGGATGACGAGGAGTATAGTAGGGCCACTCTTTAGGCTGACGCTCTAAGGAACAAAGACTCTAACGCGGTCATGCGTATGGTGAAAATTACCCTTTTTCCTTTGCGGCTCTGGTGAGCAAGCCCTCAGCAAGCGCTGAATTTTTGAGGTTGGAGTAAAAAAAAAAATTAGGATCCTCAATGATTTCCCGACGTTTTCACTCCTCTTAGGATCACCCCCCACCATAAATAGGATGATGGATGGGGACGGCAAAATTCGCCGGTGCCAGCCTAAAAAGTGGTCCGACTATACCACGTTTTGCGCGCCGAATCCTGGAAGGAGGCCCGATGATCGGCCTCATGCCCTGTCTCTTTTCCAGAAACCTGACAAATGGAATTCGAACCTTAAGTATGACAGCTTTGCATATTTGAGGCGTAAGCGAATCATTTTGCATGGCTTAATCTAGCCCTGAGCTCATCGAATGGGTTTAGGCGCTAACGTTAAGCATAATCCGAGGCCTATAAATTTTGCAGGTGTGTCAAATGTTATATCTGCCGTAATCAGGGGTGTCGTTTTGAAGCCTATTCTGATAGGCAGTGTTTTCATTACTTTCTACTCTGCAATCCTTTTACATAAAGACACGCTGTTGCTGAGCAACTGCATCATCTGGAATCTCAGTGGGTCCACAATTCATTCCCTTTCTTTTATTGTTCGTTCTGCCATTTGGGTTAAGACATTGTATGCTCATAATATGCCTTTTGGAGTCAATCTCTTTGTTTTGATGAACGTATCTGCTTTGCCTCGTGTATATAGGCATGCAGATGGGGATGGGTCAAGTTTCTCTCTTCGACTTCAATTCAGGAGTTGAAAATCATAGGCCGAGGCTAATTGCCTGCCCTGCCATGATGCCTCATGTAAATTATTCTCTCCTTTGATGAAATCTGAAGCCAGTCAAGTATATCTTTCAGCCACTTGGTCAAGTTCAATCTCATTGTCATTGTGAAGGCATTAACACTTCATGCCCCAGAAATAAACTGTACTGCCACCTTTGAATGTAACAAAATAGGGACATGTGGAAACTATTGTAATTATACTGGCATATGTGGCACTGCTGGAAATACCTATAGTCACCTATAGCCAAGGTGCCAACTGATACAAGAAGAGTGTGACCCACTGCTATAGGCTCTCAGAGAAGAGTGGCTTTAGCTGCTATTAGGCTTTATTAAACTGGAAAAAATCGTAACAATTTTAACGTACGGATGAAGTAGAAGACAACTTTGCAGTATGGACACTGCATCTGAAGTATGTATTGTCCGTACTAATTACAAACAGGTGGCAACCTTAACCTGGACAAAGAACCTGCTTATTAGTAGTAGCCTCAAGTGCCAAGAAGTGAACCTTACCTAAGTTTTAAACCATTTTTCCTATTAAGTTTTTGTGGGTCTAGTGGCTAAGCTTTATCAACCAGGCTTCAAAGATGAATTAACTAATTTCTGAAATATTTAATAAGTGCTTCATATGAAAATTATGATTGCATTACACATTGATTTCTGAAAATCCACAAATCAGTATTATTTTCCTAATCATATAACTGGCTAGAGGTTGGAAAGTATGCAATTGAATGAACCATAAAGGATTCCTTGCCAACTTCTATGAGATGGAAAATGATGCAACTATGGAGGCTTCATTTGAAGCTCTTGAATCATCTGATCCCATTATGAAGCATTTTCAGAAATAGAATAGAATAGAATATATATAGGATATAGAACATATTTCCACATATTTGCAGATGAGGAACAAAGATGAAGGTAAAGACAATGACAAAAAATGAAAGATAATGCGTAAATAAATAAATAGAAAAGAGAGAAAGAGAGAGAGAGAGAGGGGGAAAAAAAAAGAAAAAAAGAAGCAAATAGTGGCAATAAGGCCATTCATTGAACCCAATTGAGTTCGTCCTGGATGGCTGGGTTAGAATGCAAAAAAAAGAATATTATTTTATTGATTGAATGTATTGCCTTTTTGTTTGATTCTTTGTGTGGTTTCTTTTATTTATTTATTTTATTTTTCAGGAATCCGGTCAGTCTAACCAGCCAGAAAGGAGCTGCTTTCTATTGCGGATTCTTTTCTTGAAGATAATAATTTAGCTTTAAAGATTTGAATTGATTTTGCAGCCCTTATATCCTCAGGCAGTAAATTAAATTTTCTTAGTCCTTCTTGTGTGATATTTTGTTCTGCAAATTTTGTCTTTGTTCAGGGTATCTGAAATTTTCCTGCTTTAGATGCCCTAGTTTCATAAGAGTGGGAATCAGCAATCCTGGTTAACTTTAGGTTTCTAACATTAAGAATTACACTTTCTTGGAAAATGATTTGAGGAAGATGAAACTGAATTAATTTTCTTAATGGCAAAATTCTCCAGAATAGAAATAGATCTTCAGTATGGTCTCTATATTCTGCAAAGCTCATAATCCTAATGCTTCTTTTTGGAAGTACTCATATATTTTGTAAATACTTTTGATATTTATTACCCCATATATTGATATGTAGTAAATTATATGGGGATGGATTAATGTGAAGTAAATGTTTCTTAAGAGTGACCATAGAATTAAGTGGTATACTCTACTCATAACCCCATTAATTACAGCTATTTTTGTGCAGATTTGGTGTATGTGTAGGGATGGGTTATTGACCAGTCAATTAAAAACATGTCAATTGACTGGTCAATTAACCAGTCAATTTTTGTAAATAGGACCAACTTTTATTTATTTATTTATTTATTTATAGTTTTTGCACCATTATATATGTCATGACTCACAAGTGATAGACTAGGGATGGGAAGTTGACTGGTCAACATGGTCATTTTAGACCATTTTCAGAAAATAATGGTTATGAGCCCAACAAGAGGTTAGGCCTTATGACTATATGATCATAAATGACCATGCTGACCAGTCAACATCTTGCTAAGATAAATTTAATGTTCCAACTCATGTAATCTATAGGGTAAAGAGTAATGAATCCTGTTTCATAGCTA
>CAJPEV010004061.1:0-25190 GCA_905338385.1 Darwinula stevensoni
AGGTGTTGCTCGTGGAAAACAATATATCGAAATTAGAGCCGGGAGCCATTACAGGTATCGCAGCATCACTCTTGAAGGCGTTCATCCTGAGTTTCGATTGATCATGGAGTTAATCAATGGTGTTTTTTCAGTGTATTCCTGTGTTATTTTCCTGTTTTTCTTTATTAACGTGTTTCTTAGACTCTCGCATCCTTCCACAAGTTCAGATGGTCATTAGTGAATAATTTAGTGGCCTTCATTGTAGATGATGATGATGTTGGTTAGATTTTTTCTCTCCCAGAACAGCAGGTCTTGTCGTTCCAAGCATCATGCATAAATCTACTATTTATAGACGATCGTGACCGACTGACTGATGTTAATTCTGACCATATTCTAGAAGGATTAGAAATCTGAAATTTGGTACAAATGTACCTTTTGGGATGCAGAGTTCAGAAAAAATCCCACTTTGGAGGTACATGCCCCGGGGGTACACATTTTTTGGGAAAACGTTTTCCTTAAATATATTTTGTGACAGATGAGGAGGGCATTCAGAGAACCAATCGGATTTGCTGGGTTCGGTGGTGTAGTAGTAGCATATCTGACCGGCAATCGGACTGGATCCGGAAGATCAGGAATCGATTCCCGGCCATTCATTGGCTTTCGTTTGGCTTTTTTTGTTTTCCATGTTCTGTTACTCATTCCCCCTCCATAACATCATTTTTGCTTTAGAAAAACGAAGAGACATGGAAAGCTGAAACTTGGCATAGACGTGCCTACCAAGACGATGAGTTCAAGTTCAAAAAAAAAGCAAAATTTTAGATCCATGCCCTCGGGGGATATATTTGTGATCTGACGTTTTCAAGTATTTTTTGTCCTGGCGTATTATTCTAGTGTGGAAAGATGAAACTTGGTACATAACTACCTATTGGGATGCTGATAATCCTTCTAGAATATGGTCAGAATTAACATCAGTCAGTCGGTCACGATCGTCTATAAATAGTAGATTTATGCATGATGCTGCAGAAAACTTCAGACTTTGGAAGTAAATGCCCTTGGGGAACAGATTTCAAAGGGATATGTTTTCAACTAATTTTTTTGCATCAGTTAAACTGATGAACATTGAAAGCTGAAACTTTGCAATGAATGTGACAACTGAGACAAGGAGTTATATACAAATATTTAGTCTCGATACACCCCCTGGGCGTACTTCTTCGAGGGGCGATGTTTTGAAAAAAAATATTGTGTCGTGACGAATTGGACAGATATGGAAAGGTGAAACTTGGCACACGTATAAGTGACATGATATTACTGAGCTGATGGTGTATTCAGCTTTCATGGTCCATCCCCCGGGCATAGTGTTAGGGTGAGTTGGCTTTTCCAAACATGTTTTTTCACCAGCGAAAAGGGCAAGCGTATAATATTGAAATGTTGTGGGCATTTAGTTCACTAAGGATGGATTTCGGTAAGAAAAAAATGTTACGTTTCGGTTAAAACGGCTCAGGGCACATATTTTGAAAATGGCGTATTTTCACGAGTTTTCTGTTCCAGCAAAACAAAGGGCCCATAAAAGTTAAAAACCTTGCTAAGTAAGTACTTGATGGATAGCTGCGTTAAGAAAAAATTCTCTTTTTAATATATGTATTGACGATCGTGACTGACTGACTGACGCTAATTCAAGAAAGGGAAACGTATAAGGCTGAAACTGGATGGCATGGAGTTCCCTGAGTCTCCATTTCAGAAGAAAACAATTTTTTTGCTAAAACCCATCAGGGCTCAAGTCCCATTTCCTGATTTTTTTCTAACAAAACACATACAGAAAATTTAAACTTCCCTCATAAGTACCAGTTTAATGGCTGAGTTCAGGAAAAATCCTGTTTTTGAAATATGTCTCCTTAGCGTAGATTAGTGGAGGGAAGTATTTCTAAATGTATTCTCCACCCTTACTAAAAGGGACACAAGAAAATATTTAAACTTAGGCACACATGGAATCATAGAAGTAAAGAGTTTGATAAAAGTGAAGCCTTTTGACCCCATATGTCACGTATTTCAATGGGGACTTATTCAAATACGTGTTTCCCATTTCGCAAAAAATGAATGAATGAATCACTATCCAAGGTAATGGAGCGCCGAAGGCGCTAACATTGGGCACGAAGGCGCGAGTTTGTTTTCCCGAAAGGCAAAAAATCTCGCTAGTACAGGTATACAGTGTCATCAGGTTTCCTCCATCAAGTTGCGCAAAAATCGCGCGACGTGACTCGGACACTGTTCAGTGAGCAACGAGAGCAACGTATGTACTTTGTAAATACATAAAAAAAAGTTTTGACTGCATAATGGAATACAATAGTTTTTAAGAAATTGACAATTATGAGCAAAAGCACCGGGTAGTAATAGAAACTCAGGCATAGATTGCAACTAGGAAGAAATTCTGACATACGCGTTATATCTAAGGGGTACATTTCAGCGCACTATCGGATTTCGTTCTAGGTCTAACAACCGACACAACAGTTAAACTTGGCTACAACGGGATCACTAATCTTGTCGAGGAAATCTTCCGACCTTTACTTGAAGTCATTTCGCTGGGAGATGGAGTCCTTCATCTTGAGGGTGAGTTAATATATTCCCAATCTAAATTGAATAAGTGAGAAGAATAATTATCCTTCCTTGGCATTCTTACTGATCACTGTATTTGAATTTCCTTCTTTCCAGGTAATCCTCTCCATTGCGGTTGCAGTTTTCTTTGGTTACCATTCTCTTATGAATTACTTTTAGACCTCCGAGGGAAATGTGAGGATGGAGGTGACTTGAAGCATCTAGGTCAAAGACTAGCCTCAAAACATTGTCAACGATGTCCTTACGAATGTGTCTCTGCAGAGCAGAAGCCTTATTGCGTATCAGGATCAGTAATTCCTGCGGACGAAAGTATCTGTCAGACAGGGAAATTGTGTTGTCAATTAGAGACGACAATATCTACGAAACCTCCAGACAAGGTAACGTTAACATCAACAAGAGCGCCGACGACAGAAGCAACAACGACAAAAACACCGACCACAAGGGTAACAACGACAAAAACAACAACGATAAGAGCAACAACGACAAGAGCAACAACGACAAGAGCAACAACGAGAAAAGTTTCAACAAGCGCAACGATCAAAGCAACAACAACAACTCCACAAACAATAAGAACACTAATAATGAAAGCACCAGCGACAGAAGCACCAACCACTACAGCTGCAACGACGACGATAGTAGTAACAAATACGCAAAGTCAATTGTGTCCCACCTCCCTCGGTTTTACATGCGTAGAAGAAAAGTTCCAGGACCTTTGCCATGAAGGCACTGTCATACCACGCCATACCTGCCCTGCCAACACTCAAGTCTGTTGCCGGGTATCCATCGCCGGAAGCCTTGTGACCCCTCCCAGTCTCATCCAGAATGAAGCGTGCCCATCTACCTATGTCTGCCTTGAACCTAAACCAGCTAATGACTTGTGCTTTCCGGGAACGGAAATTCAAAATGCAGAATGTCATGGAAATCGAATCTGCTGCTTCATTCAAACCTCCTCCTCGACACCTTCTCCATTGATGCCTTGTCTTGAGCAATGCGTCACCGAAGCCAAGATGGATTCCTGTGTGCCTGAGACAATCAAAATCCAAACGAAATGCAAAGAAATGGGAGGTATCTGTTGTAAAGTAAGTACTGTACTCGACAAAAACAGATCAGAATATTCTTCAGCGACTGATGACGCTCTCAATTGTGACCATCCTATCGGTATTTGCATGAAAACGAATCTGTGGAATAGGTGCCTGGAGAACGATCTGACGGATTTGACTGACCGTTTTCGATGCCCCAAGGATCTCAATTGTTGTGCCTTAAAGACTGAAATCGAGAAAGTGCAACACAAAGTGATCAACTTTGGGGGTATTACAGCAACGACGAATGCAAAGACGACTAGACCAACATTCACAAGAGTAACAACGTCAAATGCAGGAAACCACTTATGTCCTGCTTCCAGTGGGCATTCTTGCATAGAGAAAACCTATGAGATGTTTTGCACGGAAGGGACTGCCATCGGTAACGTCTGTCCCAAAGATACTCACATCTGTTGCCATATCCCTACTATTGCCATTCCGGAACATATGCCGAATCCAGTGTGCCCGTCAGTCCATGCCTGCCTTGATCCTAGCCTTAAGTATTTGTGCCAAAAGGGATCTGAAATTCAGCAGACATCATGCCACGGAAATCGTATCTGCTGCATCATCGAATCTACTTCTACGAAGCCTCCTCCTTCGTCACCTTGCAGCGAAAAATGCGTGATGAAGGCTGAGATCGATTCGTGTGTGCCTGGGACTATCAACGATGGAACAAAGTGCAGCGAACAAGGGAAAACTTGTTGCAAGGAAAAGACAGCATCCTATGGAAAACACCCAGGATATTTATCGTCCATAGACGCGCCAAGTTGCGAAGTCTCCAATGGCCGTTGCATGTCACCTTATCTATCTATTCTATGCAGATCTGGCGGTCACAGGGATTTTACAGAGCTATTCCAATGCTCGCAGAATCTTCGTTGTTGTGCCTCGAAGGCAGAAATTACAAAAAGGCAACTAGAAGTGGACTCGCATGGAGGTATGTATGCATTTCCGGTACGATTACTAAAGACAAACGTATTCGCTCGAAAGTTACATATACAGGGTGTCCCAAAAATGTACCAATATTTTATTAACTGCATAGCTAAAGGAAATAAAATCACATGTTAGCATTACATATTTATTTTACTTAATACAATCTTTTTATCTCTTCATGCACTTTTGGTTCACAGGAGATGCTCAAATTGACATCCACAAACAGTTAAACATTTAAATGACAATAAAGACAAAATTATAACGACTGAGTGGGTACATATTTGGGGGCAGCCTGTATACTGAATGGGGAACCAGTCGTTTGTAAGGAGTATGTCTACGGAACCTAAATATTCCAACCAGTAAGAAAGCCACTTCTCATTTCATGTATACGTCAGGTGATTCTTGTGAAATGCGAGACTAGCATTGAAGTATGTATTTTAAAATTACTTATTGCAGTTATAAAAGCTAACGTTTATCTATCTACCTATCCACCGGAGGGCAGGATAGGTCGATTTTTTTTTTAACCAGACCCGATTCGCCTGATCAGAATCACGACCGAATCGACTCGAAACTCGATGACGTACCGAGCGTTACAGGCTCGAGACACGGATCGTGTCAGGGCGATCGGGCTGACCCTCAGCTCACTTACGTCTCTAAGCTTCACAACTCAAGGTTTTTACGTTTTCGCCCACACCCGACCGGAAAATGTGAACGTTGTGGTTCTTAGGAGTGATATGAAACATAAATCACAGAAGGGGAGTCATTTAAATACCATTGGACGGAACTCCTTGAAAATTTGCACTCAGGGAAGGGTGAGGATGGGGGGTGGGATGATGGGATGCACTAATATTGTTAATCCGAAATATGTCTATACAACAACTTTCCGAAAATTAGCGCTCATGGTAAACGTGAGGATGGGGGGAAACACCTAATATCATTGATCCGAAATATGACTATGCAACGTATTTCGATGACGCCATAAATTCCGTGATAAGATGAACGCTAGCTTATGGCATACGTAGCCCTTTGCTTGTTTCACATGCTTCAAATACCTGCATAATATTTCCATGGAGTGAGCTGCTTGAATGAGTGATCACATCCGACACAGTCTTACGCTCTCCAATCCAACAATATCCCTGGATCTACCGCAACAATAGTCGTGTGAGTAAAGACAAAAAGAAGCTCTCTCCGGCAGTCATCGTTTTTCTCATTCAATTCAGCATTTCCAACCCGTCGTGTTTAGCGTCCATCTTTTTACGACACTATGCACATAAAACTGCATGAAAACCCATAGACAGAACTACTGCAAGCGGAGACACAGCGAATACATACGTCTTTATGGTTAATCAATTTTCTCATCAAAGAAGAGAGGCTTGGAAGAGAGACTTGTTCTCATGACAGTTGCATTGAATCGCCCGCGTCGCGGGCAGGTGAGAGACAAATGCACGTGAAGGCCCGAATGACAAGGGCAAGGCGCCACTTCTGATCCTGGCTTCCGACAGCTCGTGCACGTGTGTCCCTCTGCCTCTTTCATAGCCTCCTTTGTTGACATCGAAAATTCTCCCTCTACTGACTCACCTTCGAGATGAATTTTTGAAAATGTAGCGGCCTGGGAACCGTAAACTTAATGTGCATGTCCGACGGCTGATCGAAATAATCTTGAACTAATTCTCTCAACTCAAGCTAATTCTTCAAACGGGTGGATACCCTTATGAAAATTTCACACTATTTAGCACGTGTTTATTGAATGTGGACGGGCGTTGGAAAGGTGTTGGAGGGTGTCGCTAGGAGGTGGGAAGGGTTGTAGCACGAAGGTCGATAATGTGGCAGAGGAGTGGGGAGGCTGGGTGTTGGAAGTGTAGTAAAGGCAGGAAGATTAGGATTGATTAATTAATACCAACAAATCATCACACAGCATTCTGGCCAGTCTTGAGAGCAGATACTCGTGACATTGTCCCTGGGCCCAAAACGATGAGGTTGTCATCAGGAAGCTTCACGATTACCTATAGGTATAGTAATAGGAATGAAGATACCTATCAAAATATGCCTCACGATGGATATAAATTGTTCTTGCATACGTAACCTAGAAAATTATAGAACAATCGCCTGATACATATGATATTAACCATGCAATTAGTTCTCAAGTAATAGGTTCATGCATGCGAGCCTCTGTCGCATTCCCATTCTTCCTAGGACTCGAATTGAATCAGAAAAGGATGGACTATAGTAGCTCAGCCTCGGGTTCAGGATACCGGGTGATTTTCTCCATTCCGACCGTGGATACTCCATCGCTCCGTTTTTGGGGAATTGTATATTGACGCCAATTTACGTGTCTACTTTTTAATCAGTTCTCCCGACATCTAGCCTGACGAACGAGACCTGCTGGATCGAAGGCAGCTCCACGATTTCCAACTCAAGCCTTCGGCAACATTGCTGGAATGCTGTCCTGGTGGATCCAAGGGATAAGATGCTCTGCGGCGGGGCCCTCATCGAGCGTCAGTTAGTTGTCACCACCGCCTCCTGCTTCTTCTTCCACCAGTAAATTTTCATGTTTATATCCATCACGATTGCAAAAACATTAATTTGTAATAGCGTCAAAATCACTTAATTTTTTTCACGCTAGACAGTATAAGATCGAACAGCTGGCGATAAGATTTGCTGGGAGTTCGGTGCGACACGGAATCGTGACGGACTTCTTGCACCGAAGATTTCGGGAAGAAACGCTCGAAAACGACTTGGGGATGATCATCCTCGAGAAGTCAGTGAAGGCGGAGGAAAAGGCGTGCCTGATGTGCACTCAAGATGCCTACAGCGTTCAGGAGTTCTCGGAGTGTATGCTCATCAGTCACTTTGGAGGTGAGGCGACTGTCGTTACCGTCATGCCATGTAGGGGTGACGGGGTGACGTGAAGTCTTCTGCGTTGCAGTTCGGGGGACAGCGGCGACGGAGCCCGTTGAATATGCGGCGTCGATCGTAGATATGAGCGTGTGCCAAGAGAAGATCCTTGAGGGAAGTGGCCTGCCTTTCAATTCCGTGTGCGTCGCCTTCTCCTCCATCTGGTGCGGGGAATCCGGCGCCCCCCTCATCTGCAAGGACGCCAGCTCTGGCTTCTATAGGGCAAGTGCCTCTTCTATCCTCTCAGGCTCGAGCGTCCCTGGTATAAACCGGAATGTGGGATTTTCAGCTGGCAGGCCTCTTGTCCATCCCGATCCAGCAATGCCAGCCGGCGGACGTGCCCGGCGTCTTCGCCAACGCCACTTCCTCGCTCTCGACCAGCTTCTACGAGACGACATTCACGGCCAGTCTTATCCTCATGAAGAGTCCCACGACTGTGAAGGAAAGTCCCAAGACAAGTGAGTACGTAGGGGTGCCTACGGGTACATAATTCTAGCAAAAGTGGTCTAGTTGCAATCTTTTTCATCAGCCAGAATATTTCTATAATTATTTATTTTATGTTTCCTTTGGTACCTTTGGATTTCAAGCGATTTCATGGCACTACTTGTATACACTGCTTTACCGAGAATCATGCATATTTGCGTGCCATATTAATGCTTATGAAACATACTAGCGAGTTTGTTTGGCTTTCGGGCATGCAAACTTGCTTTTGTCGTGCCTTTGGTGCTTCATTTTACAGACTAGCGATTAATTAATTAATTAATTTTCAAAGTTGCAAAAACTTATTAAAAATATGTGCCTGTCGAAATGTGTGCCAAGAGAGAACTAACCGATATTTTAATCTAAACACTACTCTGATTATTTCACACGTGCCTAACTTCAAATCTCTTCATATTATGCCCTGAGTGGTTATTTTGAAAAAGTAGGACATGAACTCAGAAATCGACCAGGTACTACTGCTCCAAGTTTGAACTATTAGCATCTTTAGTTCTCTCTTTCATTGAATGAGAAAGATTCCGGAAAATGCGACTTTTCCAAAAAAAACTCCATCAGGGGTTTTCCCTCAGAACTAAAATGAAACTAAAATTGAGCTAAAATCAATATTCAGAGAACTACGTGCCTAGAAATTTTCAGTTTTATCCATGGGCTCTTTTTGCTGGTGCAAAAATATCTTTGGAAAAGCCGATGCAGCTGAAAGATGTGCCGAAAATTGCCAACATTTCAAAATCATACCATTCCATGGAATTTGTACTGCTCTTTCCACTGAGTGCAAAATCTTTTAGGTAATTACAGCCTTTTGGACTTTTTATGAATGGAATCGATAAGAAAAGCCCACTTGTGTCTGCACGACTCGGTAATGCAAATTGCCGAGATTTCTCGACGACTGAAGGTGCCGGATTAGACCGTTAGGAAAGCGATGAAGCGCTACGAGGAGCTCGGTACATCGTCTGATCGCCCTCGCACTGCGACTGACGCTGCGCATCGAAAAAATGTCTGTCAACGGTTCGAGAGGAATCCGTGTCGAGAGGAACCACCGAATGCGGATCAAAATTATTATTACACATTACGCACATCAGGATTTTTCTGAAATACCCTCTAAAAGATAGCCATCAACTATAGACCCACGTGCCATGCATGTATAAACCTCAGAGATGATAGTCATAAAACCATCGCAATGTCGACACGTTCAGGTCAATGTGAGTATGGAAGCAGTCTTTGAAAGAAAGAGAACTTCTCCCCTTGCCATATAACAGATCTGGCTTTTAAGCATTGAAATTTGGCATGCAAAGAACTCCAAGCATGCCCCAGCTTATCCATAACCTCAATGCATGGTAATTCTAATTAACCCTAGAAGTGCCAACCGTCGGTAAAATCGACAATGGTCCTTCTTCTGGCAGTTTTAGGGTTAAAACAATTTATTTGACAACTTCATAACTCTAATAATTCAATATTGGCAGAGTTCTTTGATGCAGTACTTATCCTCACATGCAGGCGAAGACGAGATCGGGTGCGGACAACTCTCGAGTATCGAACACGGACATTTTAAGATATCCTGTTTTGGCGGAGCAGAGAGGTGAGGAACCGAACCGGAACTAATAAGTTCGAGTTGTATCCTATTGCCTCCATAAAATTAGTCCAATAACTTTTGCAGGATAGGTACGACGGACAGTCGACTTGAAGAGATTCAGGGCAGCAAAGAATATGATTGCATCCGAGACGGGAAGTACGTGCTTGGAAGCACTGTGACGTACAAGTGCAACCAATTTTACATTTTGAGGGGATCGAGCGTTCGGACCTGCAGGAGGGGCGAACAGTGGACAGGTCACATTCCGTTCTGCGAGGCCGGTCTGGCATTTCTTACTCGATTATGGGATTTAAACCATTGTTCTGCAACAGATGTTTTTTTATTTACCTAGAATGCGGGAGGAAGTTGCAGCATGTGAAGCTGTCAGCGGGGGGGAAGCCAGCGCCGAAAGGGGAGTGGCCATGGCAGGCGGCCATCTACGACAGAGAGAAGCGAGACCTCATTTGCGGAGGGGCGCTCATCGCAGAGCGATGGGTGCTGACGGCGGCGCATTGCATCACTGTTGACGGGACGACGAGAGCACGGGACGCAAGCAAATTTTTCGTCTACTTGGGGAAATACTATCGGAATGACTCCTTGGACAACGAATACGTACAGCGGAGATTGGTAATTTAAAACTAATCCAGCAGTTCGGGCATTGCAGCCCTTTCCATAAGCCCTATAGGGAACCAATATATTAATACTTTTCCTATATACTTTCCTATGGGTTTTTAAAACATGGAAAACCAATTGGATCATAATAAGGTCCTTTAGGACTCCTGCCTATAGGATTCGTAGAGGTTTTTTTGAGTTTCAAAAGCTTTGGATTTGAACCTTGATTACTACTAAATAGTGTAACGGGCACGGGGCGTAGTGGATTGGATTTATGAAAATATCAAATATTAATTAAGTTAAAGTAAAACCTATTCCTTAACACGCCCCGATTCCACTACAATGATTTCTCTTCCAGGAAATCAGGTCCGGGGCAATTCAAGTTCGAGCGGGAGTAACTAAGGCGTAATTCAAGAAAACAAAGTGTTTTTCCAAAAAAACTAATAATAAAAAAGGCAATAGAAACGTTGGCCAAACAACCGGTCCAATCCATTTATAGTACTTTTAATGACAATGGGCTGATCTTCGCTTCCAGATAAAACCTTGCAAGTTCTGGGGAAAACTCACGACCACGAAACAAAAAGATTCTCTAAATATAACATTATTCCTCTGTATGTTTTTGAGAGAGAAAGGTGGCCAGTTTCAGAGCACCCACGATCAAAAGGACCCGAGTAACCCGGTCAAATCGATACTAGGTCGAGTTCTTCGAGTTCGAGTTCAAGCTCTTCAATCACCTCGGAGTGAGGGATCGAAGGAGGGATCTTCAGCTGAAATCTTGCTGGATTGGAGGATAGGTTTGGAGATTAGACTTGATTGGAGGGACTTTGTACCCATTCACATATTGATATTATGGCTCGTACGAGGGATTTCTCAAAATTTCTGCCAGTAGCCCACAAGTTGTCATCGGAGGCGGCCGCGAAGTGCTACTTTGGAGTTACTGGCAGAACTTTTGAGAAATCCCTCGTATAATGTTTGGGTAGCACATTCGAGAAGAAAAAGAGAAGAAAAGATCCTGCATTTAAAGTGTAAGGAGGCTTTCCACAGGTTGGCTGACCCCAAACACTGGGTTCACCTTCATATTCATGGATCTCCACGTGTTAATGGATGTTTCAGTTCACCTCCTTCAGCTTCCTCCCCGTCTTGACTCTCTACTGATACACTGGACGTTGTGCGGTCATAGGCTGACATACGCTACAATAGGTTGTCTACCGGGGTCAATATTGGGTAGATATTGCCGTTGCAATTTCCTCTACAGTATATTTATAACCCAGATGTTTTCACACCATTGGAATATACATACAGGGCGTTTCATTTAAATTGTACATTTTTCAACGCTCATATCTCTGAGAAGACGCAACCGTTCTTTACGAAATTTGACCACAATATAGAGCAACCTTTGCCAAATTATTGGACAGAGTTTCTTCATCGCAGCGCAATCTATTGAGTTGAAACACCGATTCTGACAAAACCTCTGAAACCAAGATCTTATCAACTTGATGAAATCTTTTCAAGCTCATCATTCGTTAGATAATGCCTTGATCCAGTGGTGCTAAACATTTCATGATTGCATCTTATCTCCTTACTAAGATATCAATCGTCAAATCTTAGCCACTTAACTCATCCGCTTACACTTAATACTCTCAATGCCATGGATTTTTCCGATGTTTTGGCCTGAGCCCCTGTTACCACCGCCCTGACGCATGAGGCCCACAGCGCAAGGCTATAACTTTTTTGGCCAGAATGCACAAGGTCGTCGAAATGAAGGTTTGGTAAACATATGGGTCAAAGCATTTTGCAATATGGGATAATGTTACCGTGACTTTGCCACCAAGTCAGCGAGATACCATGGCTAGTCACTACACCAAAAAGGAGAAAATCGAAATTTTAGAGCAATATCTCTTGAACAAAAAATCTCCCAGCGAGACCTCAAGAACTTTGAGGGCAATCTGGAATCTGCCAAGGCGTGTTGCAATCAGTCGGTCTGTGTTTGCAAACATTTACCGAAACTTTCGAACATTCGGATCCCTACTCCATCCAAGGTCGCGCACGCCAACAGTGTGAACCCCAGAAAATATTCAGAGGGTGCAAGAGGCTGCACAGTTGCACACAGAGGCCAACCGGAATGCCGGGTCTGAGAGAATCGGGCTTGAGCTCGGGATATCCAAAACATCAGCGTGGAGGATACTCAAGAAGGATCTGAAGTTCAAACCCTATCATTTAAAGCTTCTTCATTAACTTAATTAGGATGACTTTGACCGTCGGGTCGAATTTTCAGAACTCTTTCTTGAAAGTGACCAGGCTGATCCCTCATGGAAAGACAACATTCTTTGGAGTGATGAGGCGATATTCAGCCTGGCTGAAACGGTCAACCGCCACAATTGTGTTTATTGNCTCGCTGACTTGGTGGCAAAGTCACGGTAACATTATCCCATATTGCAAAATGCTTTGACCCATATGTTTACCAAACCTTCATTTCGACGACCTTGTGCATTCTGGCCAAAAAAGTTATAGCCTTGCGCTGTGGGCCTCATGCGTCAGGGCGGTGGTAACAGGGGCTCAGGCCAAAACATCGGAAAAATCCATGGCATTGAGAGTATTAAGTGTAAGCGGATGAGTTAAGTGGCTAAGATTTGACGATTGATATCTTAGTAAGGAGATGAGATACAATCATGAAATGTTCAGCACCACTGGATCAAGGCATTATCTAACGAATGATGAGTTTGAAAAGATTTCATCAAGTTGATAAGATCTTGGTTTCAGAGGTTTTGTCAGAATCGGTGTTTCAACTCAATAGATTGCGCTGCGATTAAAAAACTCTGTCCAATAATTTGGCAAAGGTTGCTCTATATTGTGTTGAAATTTCGTAAAGAACGGTTGCGTCCTCTCAGAGATATGAGCGTTCAAAGATGTACAATATAAATGAAACGCCCTGTATATTGGATTCCCAGAGGATTTCTACTGGTCTCCCCGTTGGAAATTGTGTCCTATAGGACTTATGCGATTCCTATAGGAGCCTTTTAAATTCTATAGGATTTCTAATGTTTACATTCCAATAGGAGACTTACGCTGGTCCTATGAGAAGTCTATATGATACTATACGATTCCTACAGGAATATAATGGACTCCGCATAGGAATGTATGCTTCTCTATAGGAACCCTACAGGTTCTATAGGTAACCTATAAGATTCCTATGTATTCCTATGGGAAGCCTAAATACCCTATCGGAAACCAATAGGAATCTTGCGTGTTCCTATTGGATTCCTATATACAGGATAGTCGACAGGTCATCGTACCTTTTCATGTATTTTCTACCTTTTCATGTATTTTCATATACAGTATTCCGTGAATCTAATATATTTAAATATATAAACGATTGTGACAGACTGAGTGACTGACTAACACTAATTCTAACCATGTTCTAAGACGCTGAGTTCAGGAAAGATGTTAAGTTTTGGATACATGCCCCGGGAAAGTTGCTTTTTCCGGGAACTTTTCTGATTCAATGAAGGAGAGAACTAAAGAAAGTTGAAATTTTCAGCAAAATACCTGTTCGATTGCTGAGTACATGTCCTACTATTCAAATATGACCAATCAGGGAAGATTATGAAGAGATTTGAAGTTAGGCACACAAGAAACAATGTGAGCAATTATTCCGATGAAAATCGGAACGATTCCAGGCACAATTTGGAAAGCCACTTCCGCGTGAAGTTGTTTGGGTGAATGTGCAAAGGAGGCGGCAAATGTGGCACACGTGTCCACTCGAGTTATCGGCCGACCGCTGTGCGGGCGGAGGTGGCTTTCCAAGTCGTGCCTGGAACGCTGCCCTCACATATCCAGTGTGCTGTCTTTCATGCACCCACACACTCGCTGCTAATCGTTCCTCAATGGTGTAGCTACTGGTGTCCGCCTTAGTTAACCGCCATAGCTGAATTCTGCTGAGTTGTCGCAGAAGTCACCTAGTCGGTAGCGCAAGATCCGTTTCGCGCCAGGCCCACGCGCCTTTGTGTTGAGCGGGCATGTGAGATGTTCACACGGGTATTTCTATATCTCTGTTCACGAAATATATGAAGATATATGGAAATGTAGATATTGATACGGTGACTTTTCGGCCACCCTCTACATTCATATTCGATTCATATAGGGCTCTTTCGTAATGGGAATGACGAATTGTATGAACTTATGCGATACAATGAAAATATTATTTGCATGCGAAATGATCTTATCGTTAATGATATTTTACACGATTAGAATGATGTATCGTTGCCTCGTGCTCAATATATTAATAGATGCATGCGTCGACTGCACGGCGATGGCATTGAAAAGGGAAATTAAAGATTATCCAAATGTTTTTTTTTGTGCATTTCGGGCAAAGAAACTCGCCATGGTCGCGCATTCGGCGCTCACTGTCCAGGATAGTGATTCATTAATTCATTTTTGAAGTGGCAAATGCATATGAGAATTATATGCCTGTCGGAATATGTGCAATGAGGGGACGAACCGATATTTTTATCGAATAATTACTCTGATTGTATTTTGTGGGCCCAACTTCAAATCTCTTTATGATCTGGCGTGAGGGGGCACATTTCAAAGTCGGATTTACACTTAGCAATCGAACAGGCACTTCTGCTAGAAGTTTGAACTTACTTCACTTCTCTCTTTCACTGGATCAGAGATTCTGGAAAATTCGCCTTTTGCATGAAACAGTGCCCTCAGGGGATTAACCTATAGGTGAATATATTTACTAAAATGAGTACTCGGAGAACTACTTGCCTACCAGATGCAGCCCTATCTGTTTCCGCTTTTCCCTGGTGCAAAAATCCATTTGGAAACGCCGCCTCAGCCCAAAGCTAATGCACCACAAAAGTTGAATTTTTCTGTTTTCAACGTCACCCTAGTTATGCAGGAGCCAAGTTTCACCTTTCTATTTCGGTCGGATTCGCTAGGAGAAAAAATTACTTGATAATGCCAGCCTCATGAAATTTGCCCCTAGTGGCTTGGGCACGCCCACGCCAAGTTTTAGCTTTCCATGTCTCTCCGTTTGGCGTTGCAATTATATAAATTAGAACAATTTCCCCCCAAAATGTGTGGGCATGTACCTCCAAAGTCGGATTTTTTTAAAACTCTACATCCCAATAACTAATTGTGTACCAAGTTTCATATTGCTAACTTCTGTAGAACATGGTTAGAATTACATCCTTCACTCATTCAATCACAATCGGTTATACAGTCGTGGCCAAAAGTTTAAGACCACCCCTCGAATTTTAGTTTGAGGGAAGAAGTCGCATATTCACTCGGAATTAATCTTCACGAACGGATTTATTGTTTGAACAATCCAACATCAAGGGCTTTTACACTATAAGCACATTTGATTTTTTTTTTTACAGAATTCTCAGAAAAGTCAATATTTAATATGTCCTCCATTACATTTAATAACCTGCTCCAAACGTCTCGGCATGCTTTCCACAAGACTTCGGCAATATTCAACTGAGATTTCGTGTACCCAAATATCTTTGAATGCTGTTTCCAGTTCTTTGGCACTACTTGGCTGTTTATCTGCAACTTTGTCCTTGAGAACGACCCAGAGATTCTCTATGGGGTTTAAATCAGACTGTTCCCAGGCCAGTCAAGGACTTTGATATTCTTCTTCTTCAAGAACTCAGTCACAATCTTTGATCGATGGCAAGGCGCACCATCCTGCATGAACATCTTGCACTTATGTACGGCCATGTGCAGCTCCAACTTGTCTTTCAGTAAATCAACGTACTTTTGGCCGTTCATGGTCGTCCCGGTTGGTAAGAAAAAGAGTCCAGCCGTTCCGTTGAGCGACATGGCGCCCCATATCATGACACTCGGCGGGTGTTTCATCGTTTGTACGTGTACCGTTCATCAAATATTTCTCCAGTCGGCCTCCGGACGTAGCGCTTGCGTGCGGCGAACTGCTGGATGGTAGATTCGTCCGAAAATAACACTGGGTTCCACTGTTCAGCAGTCCAATTCACGTGTCTTTTTCGCAAAGGCCAGGCATTTGATCTTCATAGCCGGTGTGAGGCGTGGTTTTTTCGCCGGTTTGCACGATTTCAAGCCAAATTCTTTGATCAAACGTCCACTCACGGTTCTGCGACTTACATCCGTACTTTTTGCGAGATGTGCTGACCGTATCTTGCTCGAGGAACTCATTGGAGACCGAACAGCTATCCTCCTTATGGAGTGGTCGTCCCTCGGTATGGTCTTTCGTGGACTCCCAGACCGCTTTCTGTCCGAAAAAGTCCCCGAATTCGCAAATTTCACTACTGCATTGTGAACGGCAGTCTTACTACACTTTAACTTCTCACTAATCGCTCGTTCAGAATATCCTTCCTGGTGAAGAACCACAATGTGTGCCCTCTGGACTTCCGTGAGTGACGCTTTTTTTTAAACCCATTTTCGTGGGTTTTTAGAAAAAGCAAAACACAGCGAAATGCGGCGTAATGAAGTGTTTACTGCGTGATGGTTAATTGAAAAGTGACTACAATAGGCCGCCGTAAGGATGACGCAATCTCATGCAATTAATTTCATTTCTGATGCAATCACTGCGTTCAGAAGAAACAAGTACATTTTCTCAAGGGTGGTCTTAAACTTATGGCCACGACTGTATATACTGCATAGATGACCTCTTAGATGTCTGCTGTGCTTTTTGCGCTAATTTTTAATCTGTCTTCATTTGATTAGACACTCTTGCCGTCTTAAAATGTTTCCAATGTTTTTATTTATCATTGGAAATTATTGTTATTGCATGTTCTAATTACGAGGCTAAACATTTTCAGTTTTCAATGTCAATCATGAAAGTATTTGGTCCCATATATCCTTGTGAAATGAAAAGAAAGTTTCCTTGGCTGCACTGCAGGAAGCTGGAATTCATTGCATGTTAATCTGCTCCCGATTCTGTAAATCTTAAGGCAAGAAACAATTTATTTTTACTACTTCCAGGTGTCTCAGATATTTATGCAAGAATTTAGTTTGCTGAACTTCGATTCGGACATCGCTCTCATGAAACTAAGCGTTCCGGCGACTCTCACCTCACAAGTACAGTTAGTTTGTCTCCCGACCCGGTTCGACGACTCGAAGCTCGAGAACGGAACGAGAGGATGGGTGAGACATCTTTTTTCCACTGCATTAACAGGATGGCTCTCTCTTGCAATGAGGATGTTTGCCTCGAGTCGGGCTATTTTTATTGAAGCCAGTCTGTATGACCAGGTTATTTTCATGGTGAAAATTGCTTGCCTCTGATGTTTGGTGGCAGGTGGCTGGCTGGGGTCTGAATAGCTTTGATCAGCGAGACTCTACGTTAACCCAAGTGGAACTCCCGGTGATATTAAACAAAGATTGCAGTCGGGAAATAATCAGTGCGACTGGAGACCGCTCAGTGACACTCAACTCGAACATGTTCTGTGCCGGGCATGATAAGGGCACTACTGCAGAAGGTGAGATACCATCCTGCTCCCGCAGGATTACTATTCAAAGTTGCTCCGGATCATGTGCTGATCGACTTTATCGATAAATGTATTATCTTTTGCTGTTCATAATATGTAATGCTTGAGATACGCTGGCGATCTTTTTCTATTGCGACGGCAAAACTTTCGGGAAAATGACTACCTATTATGGCATTACAGCAATATAAAGTCTCACTTGTACTTGAGCTTTTTCCTTTGTATAAGAAGAGTTTTTCCTATCTAGTTCAAGCCGGAGAACCTCGGTTGCTTCGCAACCGAGATCCGCAGATGCTTTTTGGCTGGTGCGATTCTGGCCGCTAGCTAGGCCGAGCGACGATTGTTATTTTTCGTTTCTTTGTATGTTCCACAGGCCACATATTGCCAGCTCCACAGGCCAAAGGCTTAGAGATATGAACTTAGACTTTCGATAGAGCTCTTCCTTACCATCCGAGGATGTGCCTTTTCGAAATGAAATTCGCAAATCAGCCATACGATAGGGAGGCAATATTCACTGAATTCATATTCAGTGAATTTAGTGAATTCATATCAGGCAATATTCACTGTTCATCTTTCGGATGGACTTGGAAATGAGAGTTGCCGTGGTTCTCGAAAGGGAACGCTGGCATCGCTGACTGCAGTGCCTCCCGCCTGCTGACATGAATCCAAAGATTTCAAGTGTCCATGATGAAACACGGGGCGATTCCTCAGGTCGTCGCCACATGCGTTCACACGGGCTTTCGGAAAGAAACCCATCGCCCAAATTTCCTCTTTTCATTCCATGGCTCTAAATGCAGATTTGCAGAATTGCACGAACACAAGAAGGTCGACGAGAGTGAGAGCTTTTCAATGGGAAGGATTGATCTCCCATATTGCACCCGCACAGGTAAATGGAAAAACAAACAGGTGTACTGTTTGGGAGCCGGGATCTTGCAAGAAAAAAACAACAATTATTTGCGGATCGTCCCTCTGTTGTGCTACATGATACTTTCTTTTTTTTCGCCTACATTAGCATTCACTTCCCTCGCTCCGTTCACATGATCCGGTAGCGAGGAAAAGCACGGGTCCAATGAAACCTGTGGGCTTCATGCATGTGACATTGCCCAAGTAGTACATAAACGCTTTCGAAGACGCTCAACCTGTTTTCAAAAGGTCTTTGACCTTCATATGTGCAATAATGTGCACCTTTTAGGCGCTTAGATCAGGTGCCTTTTCCGCACGAAACATGTAGCATTTTAAAAACATTTGCCGAGCGTTTACGATGCTCTCCTAACTCACATCAATGGTGTCCATCTGCCAACGACTTGAAGCAAAGGCTCACGCCATCGACGGTAGATGGCACCAAGGTAGTCCTTAAAAAGTGTTATTTCCTGATATGTCTGGATTTATTTCCCTCATACATTCCACAAGTAGCCCATCTCTCCCCACATAAACCAGAAAGGAAATATTTGGAATTCCTGAAGAATCGATCTTTAGAGGTAACCCAGTCCAAGGAGTCTACAGAGAACTCTCACTCGAAAGATAGATTGAGGAGGATTTTCCCGCTCGATTAAAAAATGCGGCTCGACGACCACATCCGTCATTGCTTATTTCTCCAGTTCGATGAGGGGCGCAACGCGAACGACGCGGTCCCTCGCATAAAGAAGGTGTACCCCGATGCCTGTTTAAGCAAATCCACGGCATACGAACGGTTTGAGAATTTTTCACGCGGAGATTGAACTCTTCAAGATGAACTCCGTTTTGGACACCCATCCGTCTTCGATGACGATGCGCTGAAGTCCATGATCGATGATGATCCCCACCAAACCACGTCTGAATCGGCGAGCAAACTCGGCTGCGACCTTACAACCGTGTCCAATCACCTTCATAGCATGAGAAAGGTGGGCAAACTGGACAAATGGGTCCCTCACAAGTTGTCCGAAACCGAGAAGATTCAATGAGCGGCCATTTGCGCATCTTTGCTGTCGCGTCGCAAGGAAGACCCGATGTTTGGCCGGATCATCACGTCAGATGAGAAGTGGGTTCTGTGGAGCAACCAACGGAGATCATACTCTTGGCTGGACCCTGATGAACCCCTGAGAAAAATGCCGAAACCCGACTAACACCAAAAAAGGACCTTTTGTGCATTTGATCGGCCCGATTCGGCGTAGTGCACTACGAGCTCAAGAAGACCGGCCAGTTCATCAACGCGGACATCCACTGCGCACAACTACAGCGTGTCCGTGAAGTCTTGCTTAAATCTCGGGCCGAATTGGTCAATCGACAAAGGTCCTCTTCTTGGACGACAACTTCATGTGCAAGAAACAGTTCCCGAACGAAGGTGCACTCAAAAACCGACTTTATGGATTCTTTGGTTCATGGGATGCGGAGTTTTGTGAGAGAGGAATCGATTCCCTTAAGGCAAGATGCGAAAAAGTTCTAGATTGTGAGGGCGATTATTTTGATTGATAAAGTTCGTTGTATAAAAAGTTACAGCGTTTCAAAGATATGGGTCGAAAAGTTCCGGATACTTTTTATCAGACCTATTGATCATTTCAGCATGTGGCTCACACGCCAATTGTTTCTGTAAAGTTTTAGGCATCTAGTGACAATTTTTTATGTCCACCAGTCATATTTGTCTTCATTAGCAACAGTAATCAGCCAAGCTACCTCAGCACGAAATCATATTAACATGCCTTGAATAGGGGGAAAAAATAGTTCATATGGAATGATTCAGCTAATAAATGCAGTTCAATTTTATGATGTTCATGCAGTACGGTTACAGCTAATTGGTGCGGTTTAAGAACCGTAAGGCCTTTCCTGAAAATCGGCAAGACTTTTCCAATCAGCTGTACCTCAAAATTCTGTTCCATCCCAAATCCCTTCGAATGACGGCGAGAAATCGGGATTGTTGCACAGAATACCAAACAGTGTGCCCCGGGGACTCGGGCAGTCCCATGGTCTTCCCATCACATCCATCACAGGAGAGCCGCTGGTCTGTGGAAGGTATCGTCAGCCACTTCTTCAGCAAGGAGGAATGCTCAACCAGGCACCCCGGGCAGTACAGTGTTTTTACCAGAGTCAATCGGTACTTGCTTCCCTTCTCGTCTTTCTTCATGCTCATTCAGAAAGTTACTTTCAATTTTTTTTCTCTGAATCATCAGGTTCGTTCCGTGGATCGAAGAGACAATATGGAAGAACACCCGATGAAGACATCCGATTGTCCTCCTCGTTGATGAATCAAGCCATTCCTCCCTCTTCGTTTACAAATTGCTGATCTCCACTATGCAATTTGTTGTCGGTTTTAAAGGCCCTATTGGCGTCATGAGCAACCCACAAGGTGCTCACATCTGATCAAAATGTTCACAACATGTCTACAACTGTTTAGCATTTCTTGTGACAAAATCTCAGCTAAATCAAATACACCAATTACGAGCCATGAACTTCAATATGGCCCCATCGATTTGAAGCACTTTTCCCAATCGTTCGCGGTATTCAAGCAGCATTTTCTCGCGCATTTCAACGGTAATGTCTACAAACGCAGCGGTAATTCGTTCCTTCAGTTCGGGAATTTCCCTCGGTTTGGTCGAGTAGACTTTCGACTTGACAAAACCATATATGAAGAAGTCACACGGGGTCATGTCCGGCCGGCCCCACCTCATTACGGCAAAGAAGTTCGTGCCTGGCTGAAAAAAGTTTCCATATCGAAGGATGGGTCGCGGATAGCCGGCTATGCGCTGGCCGGCCAATTCTCCTGACAATTCTCCTGACTTAAAAAACAAACTCCCTATGGTCGCGCCTTCGACGCTCCATTACCTTTGATGGTAATTGATTCATTTATTCTTTGGGAAATGGCAGAAACATATATAAAGTGCGTCCCATTGAAATACGCGACACACGGGGATAAAAGTCTCGATTTTTATCAAAATCATTGGTTCTATGATTTCCAGTGTCCCTAACTTGAAATATTTTAATGTGTCTCGTTTTGTAAGGGTGGAGAATACATTTTGCAATACTTCCTACTAATAATCTACGCTAATGGGGCATAGTTCTAAAGTAAGATTTTCCTGTACTCAGCCATCAAATAGGTACTTCTGAGAGTAGTTTATATTTTGTCTCTGTTTCGTTGGATCACAAAATATTTAGGAAAATGGGACTAAAAAAATTGCACTCCTGGTTGCCAATAATTTTTTGTTCTTCTGAAATGTAGCCTCGGGGAACTCCATGCCACCCAGTTTCAGCCTCATATGTTTTCCCTTTTTGCTGGCGGTAAAAAAATGTATTTGGAAAAGCGACCCACTCAAAAGCTGTGCTCTGGGGAGACGCAGAAGAAAAGTTGAATTTTTACTCAACAACTTCCGTTATACGTGCGCCAACTACTTTTTTATTTCTGCCCGATTCAGTAGGATATGAAAAATTCTTTGAAAACGTTACGTCCCCAAGAAATATGAACCCCTAAAATCGATTGGAGACTTGACGTTTGACATTTTAGATCAGTGCGTCAACGGTAACGTTCTTGCCAAGTTTGAGCTTTCCATGTGTTCTTGTTTGATTGAAGCAAAGAGAACTCTTTGAAAATATGTTCCCCGAAAAGGTGTGCCCATATGGCATGTATCACCAAAGTAGAATTTTTCCTGAACTCAGCATGCGAATAGCTACTTATGTCAGTCTGCTACTCACGGCGATACATAATAAAAGTAGAATTTTTTCTCTCAGCCATCCATTAAATACTTCTTTGCCAAGTTTAAACTTCATTGAGCCCTTTGTTTTGCTGGATAAGAACATTTGGGAAAATATGTAATTTGCAAAATGTGTACCCTGTGCCGTTTTAATCGATAATTCCCTTCCTTTTTTATATAGAAATCCATCCTCAGTGAACTACATGAACACAAAGTTTCATTATTATATTGGGTTGGCTAATAAGTATTTGCGTTTTTTCTCGATCAACATTATTTTTATTTTCATTAATTCTGAGATACCTTCAGTCAATATTATATGCCCCATCACCATCCACAATCTGTCTCCATCTCATTGGCAGCGCGTGGATCCCATCCCTGTAGAAGCGGGCAGGCTGCGAAGAACTCGCGGATGTCAGTCTCGAGTGCCTATCGATCGTCATAGCTCTTCCCATCCAAATGATGCTGCAGGGCACGGAAGAGATGATAGTCGGAAGGAGCTATGTCAGGGGAATACGGAGGATGGGGGAGCAGCTCCCATCCCAACTCGATCAGCGTTTGGCGTGTCACTTTTGCCGTGTGTGGTCGTGTGTTGTCGTGCAACATGTAGACTTTGTCGAGCCCTGGACGTCTGAGATCGAGAGCGGACATGAGTCCTTCCAGTTGGAGGCAGTAGGAGTTGGCAGTGAAAGTCATATTGTTTGGGACGAGCTTGTAGTGGATCACGCCGCGAACGTCCCAGCAAACTGAAAGCAGTACCTTTTTTCAGGTGAAGTTCGCCTTTGACATCCGGTTCCGGCTGCTGTTGTGCGTCTACCCAGTGCCCCCTTCTTACTATGGTTTACGTAGTGGACCCATTTCACTTGATCCAACCATTCGAAATGGCAAGATTTGCTCAGAAGAAGAGTACAGATCTCGGCGCGCAAATCGAGGTCTCTCTGCGTGAGATGGTGTGTCACCCAAGATCCATGTTTGCTCACTTTGCCGGATGAGCGCAGCTGTCTCTCCACTGTTCCGAGGGTGCACCCGAGTGAGAAGGCCAAACAGCGAGTGGTTTGACGGGGGTTGAATTCCACCAGGCGACGCAACTCGTCCACATTGCACTCAACTGGTCGTCCGGAACGGGGTCTGTCTTCCACAGAGTAGTCGCAAGAGCGGAAGCGATCGAACCAGTACATGCACGTGCGCGGAGAGACAACCACCTCACCTATCACCTGACAGATATTCCTGGCTGCTACCGCTGCTGAGTGTCCCTGGGCGAACTCATATCTGATACAGTGTCTGTGATAGGTCTTTTCTGGATCCATTGTCTTAGACCTAAAAGCAAAAAAAGTTATAGAAAAAATAACAGAGAAATACAATAACATCTAGACTTCAATTCAGAACAATTTCGAAATCTTTTCAAAAAGATGCTGCAACGTGAGAAGATTTCGAAAAAAAACGCAAATACTTATTAGCCAACCTAATGCATTTGCCCTTTTCGCTGGTGAAAAAGCATGTTTGGAAAAACCGACCCAAAGAAAACCTATGCCCAGAGGGGATGCACCATGAAAACTGAATACTCCCTCAACTCACTAATATGTCACTTATAAGCGTGCCAAGTTTCACATTCCCATTCCTGTCCAGTTCGCCACGACAATTTTTTTTTAAAAGACGCCCCTCGAAAAAATTCCCCAGGGGATGTATCGAGACGTAACATGTTTATATAACTCCTTGTCTCAGTTGTCACATTAATGCAAAGTTTCATATTTCCATGTCCATCAGTTCAACAGATGCAAACAAATTTTTTTGGAAAACGTCTCCTTTGAAATTAGTGCCCCGAAGGTATTTACTTCCAAAGTCGGAATTGTTCTGCACTCAGCATCCCAATAGGTAGTTATGTACACAGTTTCACCGTTCCACACCACCTCAATACGCCAGGACAAATAATTATTGGGTTGGAAAGGAAGTCTTGCAACACTTTCTAAAACTATTTATTAAAATTTTCAAAGGAATGATGGGCGGGGCCTTGGATTTGTATATGCAGGAATGTTCTCGAAGATTCTGCCCTCGGGGGCAGCTTCTGCCATTAGTTGGCAGCCATGGCTCCCATTGAACAATTCTTCGCCCCATCGCCTACTACGAGTTCCTCCAAGGACACTCTGCGAGAGCCGCCGCGGGCAATATCTGCGTTGCATTCAAGGGCAACGTCGTCCACTATTCCACAGTGTTTCGATGGTTCAAACGTTTCGAATCTGGCGACACGACCTTCGGAGATCGACCACGCTCAGGACGTCCATCGACAGTCGATGACGAAGCCCTGCGGAACGCCCTCAACGCGAAGCCGAACGCGACCACTCGCGAATTGGCGACTACACTTGGAGTCATCCATATGGCCATCGGCAACCATCTGAACGACCTCGGCTATCGGAAGGTTTACTCGACATGGGTCCCTAATCGGCTCGGCAACTCTGACAAAGCAAGCCGTGTCGGTGACAGCGAATCACTGCTCCTTCGTCCACACAGAAAGGACCTTACGAGCTATGAAGGAAATCGTTACTGCAGATGAGAGCTGGGTCCTCGACGTCGACCATACTCGCTAGAGTCAGTGGCTTCCACGAGGAGAATTGCCGCCACACGATTCGAAACCAGGTTTCCACGAGAAGAAGGTTCTTCTCTGCTGTTGATGGGATTCACAAGGAATGTTGTACTATGAGCTCCTGCCAAACGGTACCACCGTGACTGCCGTCGTCTACGCTGCTCAACATCAGAAGTGGCGCTGGCGTCATTCAAAAAGAGCGTCCCAAACGCGACAAAGACCTCCTTCTGCATGACAACGCTCGTCCACGTGTTGCGAAGATGACTCGCCAGACGATTTCGGAACTGGGCTGGGAAGTTTTACCCCATCCAGCGTATTCTC
>CAJPEV010004062.1:0-25190 GCA_905338385.1 Darwinula stevensoni
CCCCCCCCCCCCCCCCCCCCCTGTCTGCAGGGGGGTGTCACCCGCCTCGTATCGGGTCCATCTCAGATGAGGGCGGATAGGGCCGAAAACAGTCGGGGAATCCCCACTGGGGATGGCGGGCCTTCCGCTTTCCCTCCCGCTCCTGGAGAGTGAAAAATATATATATTATTTATATATTATTATGTACCGAATGAGATGTGGTTGCGACTTTTCTGCAGCGAGACGAGCGCTGCGTCGAGAAAACGAAGGATTTTGATCGACGAAAATTTTCACACCTTGCAAAATCTATTTCGTTTCTGGAAGATTAGGTAAAAACGTTTAATTGCAATGACGTGAAACTAGCTGGTAATTACCTTAATTACCAGCAAGTAGGCACCACCTCATGCCTCGAGAGCGAAGAGATGGCGCCAACGAATCAAAAGTCGAGAACTGTTTTTGTTTGGAATGCCGACGAAGGCGGAAAAATTCGTATGAAATGCGTGCAGACTGCCCTCTGACGGCTGGAATTTCAGGCGCCTGGAAATTTTGGGCCTCGAATTTTCGACGAATTTGGATGGATTTGAGCGCAGAGGAAACGCTAGAGGCTGCAGCGTCCAAAACCATTTTCATTGGATTCCAATGAAACATCCCGAATGACAGATGTGGACCCTGTGGTAGACCCTGTGGTAGACCCCGTGGACCCTGTGGACCTTCCCCGGAACGTGGCGAGGTCGATCGGGGGATGGTCAGGACAGGGGCCTTGACCTTCTATTCATGAAAAACTTGTTTTCCCTCACGATAAAAAATAGTGGGTTCCAGTCCTTGGCACCGTTGAGTTTGTCGACGCAGTACCGAAGCGGTGATCTTCGCGCCCCAGGCGGTGCAAGTACCTGTACCTGGGAGTAATTCATGCCGGAAGTATCCGAAACACGTGCGGATTACACGGGGAGGCAAAGGCGAGGAGAGACGAGGGGGCGAGGAGGTTAAAAAAAAATTAAAATATAAATAACAATGATAATTAATTAATTTAATTTGTTTAAATTTTCGATTAGAAATTGAAACATGAAAAAAATATAAAATAAATAAATAAAAAATTTAATGAAAAAAAAAAACAAATGAAAAATATGTGACTGAGTTTGTTTCAGAGTGAGTAATTTTCTCACTGTTTAATTCAGGTTGAAGCACCTAATAATATCGTTGCTTGCTCCAAACTCCCATAGAGCCTCATTATAAGTGGATTTCTTGTTGGGAAAAAATTAGTTAGCCATGCGAATTAGTTTTTTTATGCAATAAAATTAAAGCGAGGAGATTTAGAAAATTCATGAAACTTCCGCCTATAAAAAAAAAACCGAGCAATTAAATAAAAAATAGTGCAGAAATCGCATGCATCTTTGGCAAGAGATGGCGTAAAAGAAATTTCAGCTCTTTCGGTCGGCTGAATGTGTGACTGCAAAAATATTCAAAGAGCGTTGCGAACTTTTGCCAGGCGTTGGCTGAAATGCAAGTTGTCATCAAAGGACCTCAAAGGGCATCAAAGGACCTCAAAGGGCATCAAAGGGCATTTCTGGAACAAGTGAAGACAAAAGTGAGATATCGCAGAGCCCAACACGAATCGGATATGGAAATTAGATTCTAGAAATTGGTCAACATTCGGGATGTTGAAACGACCTCGAAAAATCTTGAGGCTCGAAGGCCGAGAGAACGTCCTAGGCAGTGGCGCATTTTACAGGGGGGGCAGGTGGGGCAGCCGCCCCCCCCTGGCGCTCCCTTGGAGGAAATAATTTTTCTCACCTTTTCTCACCCCGGGTGGGGTTTGCCTCCCTTGACCCTTCAGCCAAAATACTCCACTGGTCCTAGGCACTAAACATGAGTAAAAAAAAAACTGTTGCTTACAGGCCTGAATAGCTACTAGGCCTCGATGCCCAACTCGAATGGAAGTCCTGGGAATGACACAGTTTAAACGAGGCGGATTCTTACGACAAGTCAAAGTCTTGGACGAGTACGTCCACTACTGCTTCCAGTACTATGAATAACGGAATCGCCTGAGGCGCACGAGGTGCAAGGCGGAGAGTCAGAGACGGACTGGCGCGGGATGTCGGGGGGGGACTCGCCGGCACTGCCATCTAGAGTGTCGCAGAGGAACTACGGGGTGTGCGCTCGGACTGGATCGTCCGAATCAGCGAGAAGGTCGGGCTGTCATAATATTATAAAAGAGATGTTTATGATTTCGTGTTGATTCAGACTCTCTGCTTCGTTAACTGGAACTCAGACTGTCGTTTCCTCGCTGCCCGACGAAATAACGCGATAGAATCTTACCAGAACATAGGCTACTCTTTCCCGCGGGAGGTGGGGGATGGGGAGCCACTCTGGAGATTGGGCAACACTGCTCATTCAGAAAAACTTGATGAATTCAGGGAAATCAGTGGACTACGTGCAAGAGTCACGTGGTTGCATCAGCGAAGAACTTTCGTTGCGGTTTTATCCGAATGCAGAAATGGGATTGCATGCAAGCAGCATGTACATTCATGCATCGCGTCGGAGACGTTCGCAATTGTTGGTGGATGGATTTCACGTCAGACCGCCAAGGCTTTTGCTAATAAGTCCCGAGTAGCTTGTGGTCTTGCGCAACACTGCATGATGCCATGAGGGGAAAAAAATCAGACGGAAAAGGATCAAGAGACAATTTCGGAACGTCGTTCTCCTAAAACCAGAAAGAAAGAAAAAAAATCGGATATCTATGGAGTATGTCACTCGGAAGATACGCTGCACCCCGACGGCATTAGCCTAAGCCGACGGCATCCCTGTTCGAGCATCCGCCCGCTCCCTTCCCCACGGAATGGGGTGAGAGCGAGACACGAAACGAAATCCGGGCTGTCACACGATGCAGAAGGCCTTGGATGCACGCCTGTCTCTCTCTCTCTCTCTCTCTCTCTCTCCCCCCTTCCTCACTCTTTCTCTCTCTCCTACGACCTTAGGGTGAGTTTAGGCGAGAATGGAGGCGTTCGTCGGGACTCTCGTGAATCCGGGCGAATCCGGGATTTCCATCGTTCCCGAGTCCCTCGTGCTCGTGGAAAACGGCAAGGCAAGTTCTTTCTCCTCTCGCTCCACGTGTCGCCTCGGGGCCCCGAATGAAACGCGGCTTGTCGCGCCGGGCTGTAGGAATCCCAAGTACTTTCCCAACGCTCGTCGCCGCGTGATACTTGCCGTCGAGTACTAATGAGTACTCAGATTGGCTTTCCCCAGCGGCGAACGAGTGCTTCCCTGTCGTTCCAGGGATTCCGAACGACAAACACCGGGAACTCATCGTGCACCAGCGAATACTAGCGAGTACTGGCAAGTACCAGCAACCGCTCTAGGCGACAATTATCTCATGAATTATTTACAGCCCTTGAATTGCTGATGGGCGGGTAGGGGGGCTCTGTGCAATGCATGGCACGACCTACGCAAAAAAATCCAGCACGCTTCCAGATTCCTAACCTTACATCTCGCTTCCGTGTGCAAGAAGACCGTGACCATGGAACGATCGTGTCATTACCATGGAACGATCGCGTCATGACCGTGGAACGATCGTGTCATGGCCGCCTCATTCTTCAGAGAGTGCGTGTCGGCGCTCGGCTATGCTGACGATGGAGTTTTCAAACACACGCGTGTATAATAAAATCGACGTCAATGCGCCGAGTGATTCGGGCTGGTTGACGCCGACGATATCCGTGACGTCATCGCTTGGCCGAAGCGAGACCACGTGGTCCGTCACGTCACCTCTTCAATATTATCGATATGTATATATATTTTAAAATGTTTATCATATTGTTCCATTTCCTCTTCCGGCTGCATGGTCGCATGAAAGGGTTTCAAGTCTCTTTCGTAAGAGAAAATTTAAAAAATTAAAAAAATTTCACCAGGTGATGCCGACATATGTCGACCGTTGGCGTGACGTCACGCACCGAGGGGCCTCTTCCCTGAGTAAAATCATGGCTGAGGGAAGCCATGACTCCGCCCTGATATTTCAATCGGGAATCCGAGTTGAAAGACTTAAATTCAGAGTTTTATGCGTCAGAAATAAAAAAAATCTCGGAATGAAAGGTCTGGACTCTAGATTTAAATGGAACGGACCGCATTTCCTGAAAGGTTAATTTTACGGAAATCTGGACGAGAACGCGGCAGTAGTCGATCCTCGAAGTCACCGATGACTTTCGCCCGTCCCAACGGACCGCGCCGCATGCTAAGCCCATATTTTACAATTGATTTAAGCCGACAAAGAGACTAGCGATTTGGCCCGTGAAAGCCCCACGCCAGCCGTCGCGGGGCCATTTAACTGGACTTTTTAATGGGACTATTCACGCTGGCGGCGGAGTCTAAATAAGGAAGTCTCCGTCGTCTGCTAGCACTTTTGCCGCTTTTGTCGTCTGCTAGCGCTAAATAAAGAAGCCTCCGTCGTCTGCTGGGAAGTATGGCGGAGGGAATAACGGGAAATGCAGATGCTAGAGACATGGGATTCACTGAGGCGCACATGGTCAAGGTGTTCAGGATTCGTATACTATGAAAGACCACTGACTGGGTTGGGTATCAGGTCTTACAATGATGAATCTGGCTTTATAACTATTGACCCTTTTGCGGGGTCTAACCTCAGGTGTGGCGGAATTTTCACTGCTGAACAGCCTCATGTAGACCCAGAGCCTAACTGCATGGGAAACTGATAATACGCCCTCTTATTATTGAGTGCAATGAAAATAAAGACGGAATAGGTGGCATTAATCAATTTTCAAAATACCATGCATCGTCTCTGAAGACAGGTAGGCCTAGGTCTAGGCCTACGCGGTCTTCTTGGAAAGCGTAAACCTGTGTGTGACGTCATGCATTGGAAAGCGATGGCGGCTGACCCTTCTAATCGGCGTGCGGCTGCCTGGCTTTCTCCATTGGCCTGTCCAGTCTAAGTATATCTATAGATACCATGTCTCTGGCAGATGGCTCTCTCCCGAGTCCTTTCTGCGAAACTTTGTGAAAATGATTGGATTCTCACCGCCGAGAAGCGACGTCGATTGCGTCATCGAACGCGTTTCCGGACGGACCGGTGCGACCCTGAACGATACAATGACGCAACGAGACGCCGAAGAGGATCGCGGAGTCATCAATGATTCGAAGGGCACAAAGGACCCTTGTCGCCCTTGGCGCCTTCATCCCTGCCGATTCCATCTCACCTTGGGGGTCTTTCGATTTCCGACAGAGGTCAAACACGCTGGACCACGCCCGCGGGTGACAAAATTTCAACAGACGCGAAGAACTCAGGATTAATTTTTAATTAAGAGAAAATACAATTAATAATCAGATGTCGATGAGATCCGAGGGAAAGCACTAAATAAGTAGCATCGGAAGGGGGGGGGGGGAACGAATTAACTTTTTAATTAATCAATCAATTAACATGTTAAATTTTTGTGCAAGACCGTGACAGTCGACATGAGACCACTCTCACCTTTGTGGGCCATTCGTGGGCCATTTGAGCTCAGCAAAAGGCAACTGTCGTTCATTTTTGTTGGACCGTGTTCGTGGGCGAACGAAAATTCGTTGCAATAAATTGCAATATCTTGGAAGCATTGTGATTGAATGTTATGCTTGAAATATTTGGCTTTGATTGGAATTAAATAGCATTGTTGAAAAATTTGGGTCTTGCATCCAACACGATATCTGGCAGGCCCGGATATCCGGATATCGCCGTGAAGACTTCCGGGCCGGAAGTCTTCATAGCGAATGACAGGCCGAAACGTATTTGATGCCTTCTCTAAATCCAATCGTGTCGAGCTCGAACTCATTTGAAGTCGCGACTTGCCTGTTGGGAAGTTTGCGTGGTGTTGGCAGAAGCTTCCACGGAGAAAAGCGACGTGCGAAGGAGCGGGACCGATCACTCGTGAAGTTGCACTGCAGCGGGCCTTCGCCACGTGATGGGCTGAGGGGGGGGGGGGGGGGGGGGGGGGGACGGGGGGANGGGGGGGGGGGGTGGGGGGGGGGTGGGGCGGGGGGGGGGGGGGGGGGGGGGGGGGGGCAGGGGCATCCGCCAGACGTCAGCAATTTTTTCGTGTTGGCATTGAGAAATCCTTGAAGCGTGCTCGTTGCATGACGGCTTCGGCCGTCCTCGCTGCCCTCTAAGACCCGTCCTGCTCTCTCGTCAAAGTTCTTACATTGGCACATTTCCGGAGAGGATGCGATCGATGGCAGGGTTCGATGAACACAGCAAAAGAAAAAGAATAAAAGCTGAAAGGAATTCTAGAGCGGCAAAGGGACTTCAGTCTGTTTTTCCTCGGTGACCTCTAGGATCGTTAAGTGTCCTGTCGAGGTCGATGAAGTCTTGGGATCCTCAGATCTGAGGGTCTCAGGAGGTGAAGCCGTTTTGGTTCCCATTCTTCCTGTTGGTTCGCGCTCTCGGCGCTCGTGAACGAAGAAATTGGCGGCAGGAGGCCTCCCGATTGGACGATCCGAGTCACGTGACTGGAATCATCCAATCGGCGCGGCTTCGCAAGGCCAAGGTCTTTCCGGGTCATCCAGCGTCTTTCATTCTAGCGAAGCCTCTCGCTCTGCGCAGGTGGTGGAGGTGGGGAGGAGCAGCGAGTTGGACGACCTTCGAGGGAGGTACGAGATCGACGAAGTCTCCGTCCTCCCGGAAGCGTGAGTCGTTTCGAAGAAAATCCGGGAATTTTCTTCTTTGCGTTCTCGAATCCAGCATCCGGTAAAATTCGTCGGTGTTTTTGCCGTCAAGGTGGTTCCTGACCCCGGGACTCGTGGACGTGCACACGCACGCCTCGCAATACCCGAACATCGGCATCGGCCTCGATCTCCCGCTGCTGGAATGGCTGGACCGGTACACCTTCCCCCTGGAGGCCAAGTACCTGGACCTGGACTTCGCGAGCACGGCCTACAACACATGCGTCGTGAGTCCTCTGACCTGCTTATTATCGAATGCCTTCGTGATTCCATCTGATCGTGACTCAATTTTATCGTGGCTTCATCCGATCGTGGCTTCATCTGATCGTGGCTCCATCTGATCGTGGCTTCATCCGATCGTGGCTCCATCTAGAAACGGACGTTGGGGAACGGCACGACGACGGCCTGCTACTTTGGGACCATTCACACCGAAAGCAGCAAGGAACTGTTCAGAGCCTGCCAGCGAGCGGGTCAAAGGGCGTTCGTCGGGAAGGTGAGCATGGATCGGAACTCCCCCGAGTATTACGTCGAGGACACCCAGTCCGGGATCCGGGAGGCGAGGGACTTTCTTCGGTGGACCGAGGACCAAAAGGTGCGTTTCGTGACGTCATCGCTGCAATCCGGCGAGAGTGCAGGTTGTCGTTCGGGTCCTGCGGGTTTTCGAGGGTGAATTATATCGAGCGGCCGCGAGAGGACACGCGAGGCGGTTCGCTTCCCGACGCGCGGGAGAATTTAAGCTTCCTTAATTACTCGGTAGATGGCGGTGGCGTGGCCATTCGCTTCCGCGTGAAACGAGCGAGGCGGCGACTTCCGAGAAGGTGCAGAGCTCAACATTTGTTGTAGAGGTTTCATCATGGAGTTGAAGCATTCCGGAATATCTTTTCAGTTTATCCTCAGAAGTTCCCGAATTTTATTGTTTCGAGCAAGCGTCTCTGCCGCCCTTGAAAAAGTTCAACATGATGAAATTGAAGCCAGAAATTTGAAGGTGATTTTCTGTTGAATCACCGGTGACATTTTTTGCACGGGCGTGAGGGGTAAAAGAGGGGAAAAAAAGTGGATTTGATTTTTTTTTTCCGTTTCTGAAGCGATTTCGTCTTCGAACAGGATCCTTTGGTGAAGGGGATCGTGACGCCGAGGTTCGCGGTGACGAGCACGGAGGCCAGCCTGGAGGCGCTGGGGGAGATGGCCAGGACGTTCCACGCCCCCGTGCAGGTCGGTGGGTGACGTCATCTCGGCAGATGACGTCACGTTGAGATGACATTACGTAATGGCGTTACGGGATCGGGGGGCGTGGTGGTGTGATTGGTGGGAAAAAGCGGGGTTCGACTTTTCCGGTTTCCCAGCAAAAAAAAAAAAAAGTTGGGTTCTCTCATGCCCTTCCTGGTTCGCGCTGAAATGAGATGAAATGAGGAATGGGACTTTGCTGTTAGGGTTGTCAGCTGGGTGCGGAGAGACGAGAGCTGGGGTTCTGGAGAAAGCATTTTTAATCGTTATTTGCAGCTTTGAATTTCATTCTGATTCCCCCCTTTCCCCCACTTGGAGGATTTTAGGAGGTAACTCAACCAGAAAAATAATATTGACGTGTAGCAAGAGATGCGTGCCCTTCCCGTGTTGGCGATGCACCATTTCGCTGTGAGGAATGAAATTAGTCGTTCGTTTAGGCCTATCGAGCCGGCTCCAGTCTCGTCCCCCACGGTTGCCGGATATCTTGCTGGAGTCGTGTCCGATTCGTGACTACTTCTGCTTTCGTATCAGTACTTGGATCTTCTACTATTTATTTTTTAATTTTTAATTTATTTATGGATTATGCATTTTCCAGCTGAGTTCATCGGATGAGGTTGAAACAGTGGCAAACGGCGGCCGATCGATGAGGTGGGAAATCGACATCACTGCCGAAGATGGCGCCCAACTGCATTTGGATGTCGAAGGCAGTCCCCGCGCAGAAATCTGAGTTGAGATGGTTCGAGGAACTTCAGATAGGCCTATTGTTACTCGTTCTCGATGCAGTACGCAGCAGCAGACCGTTAACGGACCGCAAAACTACCCGCTGCATGCAGCAGATGCAGCATCTGGAAAAAATACTCGTTTCCATTCGATCCAGGACGCTTTACAGCAGGAGTAAGAACTCGGCCTAAAGTTAAAAATTCGCACTGAGCTGGCTCTCCAACCCAGACATTGACCCCTTTTAGGCCTACAGGCCCTCGTCGACCCACGAGATCATTAGCCGAACAAAAATGGCCAGCTTAGGCCTAAGCTGAAAACAATCCGAGGGTTAGGCTAAGGCTTCACGCTATCGAGTCCCACAGAGAAGGGAGCGGATGGGTTGAGTCGGGTTTGGTTCCGTCGAAGAAAGGGAAAGTTTTTGAAAAATTATTTTCACGCTACTTCATGTCGTGATGAAATCTTTTGAGTGCATTGGACCGTAACCTTCTCGTGTCAGTGTTGAGGTTAGTGCTCATACTTGTTAAATTTCAATTTTTGAATCCTGCGGACATGAGAGGGGGAGGGGGGGGCAGTCCTCTCGCTTGTTTTGAATTTGAATTTTTCCCCAAGAGGAAATGGGTGGAATGAATCGTTTCAGTTTCCGCCTTTGCCCTGTGCGTGGATTCTTGATTTACAAGGCCAGGACGCAGATTGCGTCCTGGCCTTGATGACCTTGATGGCCCTGACCATGAGACGTCTCCCCCCTTTCGAGAAAGTGGGCGTATTGGATTTGCTCTCATCAGATAAGAATATCCTAAACTGGGAATTGTTGACCCAGCGATTTATGTGACCCTTAGCGACTTCGCAGCGTCCCCGAAGTGCCTTTAGGTAATTTACATTTATTGGGTTGGAAAGAAAGTCTTGCAACACTCTGCGCAAAATTTTTTCAACATTTTATAACTTTATTGAAATTCAATTTCAGTCTACAATGTAATGACCATTGTCGTCTATGACATGTTCCCAACGCACGGGTAACTGCTCGATGCCCTTTGCCCAGAACTCTGGCGATTGCGAAGCGAAGAAACGGCCGACATGTTCGAGCTGTGCTCGATCGTCGAAGGCCTTGTCCCGCAGGTGATTCTTGAGNGCCTTGTAAATCAAGAATCCACGCACAGGGCAAAGGCGGAAACTGAAACGATTCATTCCACCCATTTCCTCTTGGGGAAAAATTCAAATTCAAAACAAGCGAGAGGACTGCCCCCCCCTCCCCCTCTCATGTCCGCAGGATTCAAAAATTGAAATTTAACAAGTATGAGCACTAACCTCAACACTGACACGAGAAGGTTACGGTCCAATGCACTCAAAAGATTTCATCACGACATGAAGTAGCGTGAAAATAATTTAGTCTAGACATCGTTGACATGGGACTGCGAAATTCAACGCTTGATCAATTACTCCTACGAAGATCGTCGGTTCTGCAAGTTCAATTGTCGAACCGTCCAAAGGTCAGCTGTCAGTTTGCGTTTACAAAGAATTCATTGTCGCAATTGGCTGGATGAGATCAATCGTGAAAATGACTGCCAATTATCCGACCCTCAACATTCCCCATGTCCTTGGAAAACCCAATTCACGAGGGCATCGACTGAGAGATCGTCCCCATCCGCTATCAGGTACGAATGCAGTGGCCGATTGTGATTTCGGGCACAATCGCCGATAAGAATTGTGAGTTTTCTTCGTTGCATGCAGCGTTGGTCAGACCCTATTCAATGAAAATGACCTAACGGCGCTCGAGAGGGTCCAGAGGCATAGTCTCTTATATAACAAAAGTTATATAAGAGACTAATTAATATTATATGACTTTCACCCGAGAGACCGAAATGGGGGGGGGGGGTGCGACCTCATTCAGGATTTCAAGATCGTTAAGGGAATCGATTACGTAGAGCGCGATAGATAGAGGAAACCAGTTAAGTTGCGTAAACCCGAAGTGAGATTAAGGTTGCGGAATCGCTTGGAGAGTTAAAAATGTGTGTTTAAGGAAAAGACCAGGGGTGGATTTTGGAACAGAGCACTATCCGATAATGCGGCTTTATTTCAGAGAAAATGCATTATAAATCCGGTAAATAAAGCTGTCTTATCGGATAGTGCTCTGTTCAAAAATCCACCCCAGATCTCAGAAGGTAGACGACTTTACCGATGAAGTACAGAAAGGGGCTATCTACCTATAATTAACTAAGCAGTCGACATGCTCTCGCAAGAGACTTCTCGAGCGGGGTAGGTCTGTCGTATTTGAACGCTCGACCTTGACACGGGTTGCCATAATGTGCAAAAATGGACAAAATGGGAAAGATTTCCTCTTCCTTACCCGAACTCGGAGGAAGGGGAATGGCTTTCGAAACACCCTGTACGGATTTTTCCCTGATTTTTTTTTTTTGCTTTCACATCTTTTTCTTGACTAGATTCATATCAGCCTGCCGCAGGCCCGTCAAATTGCATCTGGACTGCAGAAAAATCCACCATATTCATGACGCTTGTAACTATCTTTAATTATTCGAAGTGGCTGGATGATGTCTTCGAATGATGAGCCCTTTCTTTGGCTTTAATTGTATACTGGATTTTACTTATTAAATATTCACGGCACAACAAATTGGCTTGGAAGATTTTCACGGGAAGATGAGGGAGCGCCTTGCTTCTTCGCTCAAAAAGGAATGAAGTAGGGCATTGACTTACAATGAATTATCTATTATTGTATTTGTTATTTTTCAGACGCACATAAGCGAAAATAAGTCGGAGGTGGAAGTGGTGAGACGCATGTACCCCGATGCTTCAAGCTACGCCGACGTCTATAAGAGAGCGGGACTCTTTGACAGCAAGGTGAGAGGTCGTCGAAGAGGAATCAATCAATATACGTTGGGGGGGTGACCGGGGGGGTAAGGGGGGGTGGGGGCAAGAGTAGCGAGCCAGAGAAGTTGCGGCGAGTGAAAGGGATGGACAAGATGGGATAAGGCAGTAAGGAGAAAAATAAAGACCTAATCCTCGGAACATGTCACGTATTTCCAATGAAGCTGAGACGAGTAGCAAATACAAATGTCCGGGTATCAAGAAGGGTTGTCACTCTCCTTTTCCCCGGCCGAATGCACTTCTTCCCAACAGATGATACAACCATGTACTTACCATGTAAAAAAAATGTACCCTGTTGCCCAACCCTGTATTTACAAATGTAAATACAGGGTTGGGCAAAAATAAAGTAAGTCGCTTGAAAATTTTCCTCTAAAATCATTATTTTCGAAGGGAACCCACTCGGCACAACAATGTTGCCTCAATGTTGGGAAAAGGTTAATTTTTCAATTTGACATGTCTCAACGTTGCCCCGATGTTGAAGTGAAACACAGTTCAACGTTGAAGAGGTGTTGCTGTGTAACGCTGTGACAATGTTGATTTGTCAACGTACGGGTATTATATGGCCTCCATTATCCATAGTCTGAAAGAGCGTTAATTAGCCGATGAGATCGAGTACAGATTCGATAACCCCACGGAGAGTACCCAAATGGTATGATGCAATCATCCCACGTAAAGGACCCTCAAAGTCTTATTTCCTTTTCTGAATCAGAATTCAAGTTGGGTTCTTGCATGACTCAACTCTCTCTGCTCAGTAGACTGAAACAACCCCACGGGCATGTTTTCGTGCTCTATCCTCTACGGAAGAGTTCCAGTGAATGCACGTGCCCTGTGGAGATTTAGGAATATTGATTGCGTCTCCTCGGACCCACTGGGCAGAAGTACTTTCAGTCTCCTTCTGCCTGATTACCTCCTTAAACAGGTCTATCTAGAAATTCCTATACCGTCCCTTATGTTGTAAATGGGAAAAGATCGTGTACTGTATGAAAAATGCAGGGTACTGTATATTTCGGGCATCAGGGTAAGAATCGGCGGTTAGGCGCCGTCTCGCGTCGATTCGTGAAACCTATTTTCTGTTGACACGATGTAGATAACTCCACGATAACTCCAAACAACATTGAGTATACGACGAAAAATGAATTTGCTCCCAATATCCTCTGAACGACTTTCCTAATTCACGAGTAGTCACAAAAAGCTGAAAATACGGTAATTTACGAATAGTTAGCCTTTCATCGACGTTGATTTTTCGTCGAATTCTCAACTTCAACAAAGTCTCAACGTTTCAACTTTTTCTCAATGTTGACACAACGTTGTTGTACCGAATGGGAATGATTTGAAATTTTAATGGAACGTAGCTTGACTTGTTCAGGTGCTGTTAAAATTTCATGCGTCTGCAACTACCCATTCTTGAGATATCGCAGATTTTGCTGAAATTATAAAAATTCAGTGTGAACAGGCACGCGAGGCATGGATCCACGATCGATCTTAGCTTTAAAAAATCTGTTCCCGTGGACGAATCATCTTGGAAACTTAACGGAACGTTGCGAAAAGTGTTACACCGTCTGAAATTGTCATGCATGTGCCTCAATTTCAGGAATTCCCATGCAAATGTGGATTCGTGCCTTGCAACGGCAGTAGCATGCTTGTTTACTCGGAATCGAGCGAACCAGCGTGCGACTAAACATTTCGACCGAATCTGCCATGACTCGAGAATGGTTAGTTGCAGGTACATGGAATTTTAACAGCTCCTGAAGAAAATATTTAGCAACGTTCAATCAAGCTTTCAAGTCAATCCGTTCACGTATATGGATTTAGTAGCAAAATTTCGAGTGGTGTTCGTTTTTTTTTTTTGGTCAATACTGTAGAATGATCAGGATTCCAACAAAGATTTTATTTAATTTTTTTTTCAGAAGTGATATCGCTTTACCTTATGGGTAGAATCGGACCGTAAAATAGGCTTTTTCTCAGGTATGCAGAATCCTCAAAATTGTCAGCCGTACTTCCTTCCCAGTGGACCTCTTGGTGGGCGTGTACCAAGTTTCGTCCTTGACTTTCCAGTAATATCGAAGAAGTGAAAGTGTGAAGCTGGGGAACTTCTTGCCGACAGTAAATTGAGGTAAAACGACAGGAGCCATTTAAGGTTCTTATAAAATAAAAAAAATGTACCCCTCTGGATCGAAATTTCGCTTTATAATTATTGTTGGGGATCTCGAAGGAGGGCCCAAGAGCCACTTTTCGAGACTCAAAGGTCATCGGTGTGGACAGGAAGAAAGGTCAAAGGTCACGATTTCGATGGGTCTCTTCAGAGGCTTTTGTCTCCGGCATCGTTCCACGCAGAACTTTGAAATTAGTCTCATTCTCTTCCTTAGACTCTACTCTTAAAACTGAAGAAAATTCTTGATGATGCTACCACGGGTTCCGAATGGGGAACGGATTTTGCAAAAATCTCGTCTCGTTGCGCCTCACATTTGCCCCTCCCAAATCATATGCAAGCGACGCCTCGAGAAATCCATACATACATTTATGCATCATGTCCAGTTGCATCTCCATGCAATGTGGTGTTCAAATCTTATTGAGAGTTTTTGCGTGCCATTTGAAAATCCTCTCGAAAATCATGCTTTTTTTCCCTTTTAGCTNCTTTTGTCTCCGGCATCGTTCCACGCAGAACTTTGAAATTAGTCTCATTCTCTTCCTTAGACTCTACTCTTAAAACTGAAGAAAATTCTTGATGATGCTACCACGGGTTCCGAATGGGGAACGGATTTTGCAAAAATCTCGTCTCGTTGCGCCTCACATTTGCCCCTCCCAAATCATATGCAAGCGACGCCTCGAGAAATCCATACATACATTTATGCATCATGTCCAGTTGCATCTCCATGCAATGTGGTGTTCAAATCTTATTGAGAGTTTTTGCGTGCCATTTGAAAATCCTCTCGAAAATCATGCTTTTTTTCCCTTTTAGCTATTTCGAACTTTGGACCCGAATTACTCGGGAACGAAAAGGAGATGTTACGATTTTTGTGCACCTATATTTAGAGACGACTGTCATGAAAGGCTCTGCCCATTTATATGCCAATATATTCATAATTCTCTGATTTATAGTGATTTGACTGATGTCAAGTCGGAGAATCCTGCAGGAATCGGTCACGTTTTCCCCCGCATGCCTCCTCCCTCGCATAATACGCAAAGCTGCTTCCGCGCATTATGTGGCAGAATGATCCACGATTCAGATGGTACTTGAATCGTCTTTCTAAGATTACGGGTTATCGAAAGGTGGGACTTTATCCACGTTGAAGTTTGTTTTTCCCGCCTAAAGCAGCATGAGTAGACGACAAGATTCACGCACATCCTCTTGCACATTCTCTCTCTTTATTCCCCTTTCACCCCCTCCCCTCCCCCTAGACTCTCGTGCCAGGACGTGTCTGGCACTCGCTTTCTCGCCCCATGTCTCGCCGTCTGGACGTTTGACTGGGACAGGGACATACTTCTTTTCTTCTTCCCATCTACCTTTTCGCTCTTCGAAACCCTATCTTCATGTAGTGTGCTAAATGCAGTCCTATTTTCACTGGTCGCATTCACGCTTGCTGTATATGGAACTTTCATATAACCAGTTTTGCACATGAAAAACTGAGTCAACCACAAAAGAAACTTTTACTTCCAATGAGATTTATTTAGTAATGCAAAGGCTTTCTCCTCAACGGAATTACGAGCTTTGTCGTCGGGGGATGTATGCAGTGACTGCGTGAGTGCAGCTGTATGGAGTTGCTGATAATTCCCGCCGCTAACATGAATGAGAGAAGTAACGAGTATTTTTCTTCCGGCCACCGTTTCTCTAGTGGCTTTTGAAAGTGCAGTTTCTACGTTGGAATGAGTAATTTATTTATTTATTCCATCGTTGTTTCGCCAGAAAAGAATGTGTACACTCCGAAGTGTTCACGGGACGCGTAGCTGAAAATCCAGATTCGGACACTTGACGCGTTCCCCGGGTAAATTTCTCGTGAAGTCCTTGAATGCTTGAAACTCTAGGAGAAAGAGCATATATGAGGCTATTCCTTGTGCCTGTGGTATTGCCTTGTTAGAACCAAGGGCGAGAAAACGGATTCAGCATTCTTGACTATCTTCTAGGTTGATATCACTTATGTCTTCCAGAATGCAACTAGGATTCGGTGGTGTTTTTTTTTGTAGAGTTCGTCAGGGAAAAATATTAAACAAAATTTGAGAAATACTAGTAAAATAAACTGAATACCACGTATGGATTTTTTTCCCTCCTGATCCTATTTCATGTAGGTGATAGTCAACCATGAATTTTTGCATATGGTTCTTCTCCGTCCACATCCGATGAGCTAGGTACGAAGCTCAGCTAGATACGAAGTAGAAGTTATTGTGTTCCATCTAAAGCTGCATGTTATTCACGGTCAGCGTTAGGGATAGGGGACCAAACGAGATCGGGAGAAGAGATACAGGTGCTTCTGTCTATAGGCGACGATTCATAGGGGCTCATAAGGGGGCTCGAGCCCCCCCCCCCCCCCCCCCAAAAAAAAAAAAAATTTGGCAGCAGGGGGCTCACAACGAGGACAGCAAGGACGTGAGAATATATACTTGCAAGAGTTCTGTCCGCGCCCCCGCATATTTCTCAACAAATCGCCACCTGTGCTTCTATCACTCTGAAATTCATGTCTTGTGTACAAAGGCACAATTAAGAAGTGAGTTCCATGCTGAAGATGGATAATTGTAGATAGCGTAGGGTTGATACTCCCTTATCATTGATGGATGCATCTTTCCAAAACCATTTTGAGCTTCGCTCAGCAGCCCCGAAACTTCTTTAGCGTAAATTCAGCAATTCAGTTCAGTCTGCTTCGAGAAAGTCTTGCTTATTGGTATGAATACTGCTGGCAGACGTTTCTACCGCGTATATTTATATTTACATCGACAAGATCTCCGTTCTTCCAAATCAGGTAATGAACTAATGAAAAGCAAGGCTTCATTCAAATTACCAACAAATATTCTCTTTTTCTTCCCTGCATCCTTCAAATCAACGAAGAAATTTCGATAGGAAATAACTGCAATAGATAAATGTTCCGAATTATTTATTTATTTATTTAAATCTCACATGGACCTTCGGGAAGTGGACACGGTGAACCACAGCAAATATAAACGAGTGCATCGTCTGTGCGTCGTCTGCTACAATTTGCATATACCAGAACGAGGATAAAGTCCCACCACTTGATAACCCGTAATCCTAGAAAGACGATTCGAGTACCATCTGAATCATGGATAATTCTGCCACATGATGCGCGGAAGCAGCTTTGCGTGTTATGCGAGGGAGGAGGCATGCGGGGAAAAACGCGAACGATTCCTACAGGGTTGACTTGACATCAGTCAAATCACTATAAATCAGAGAATTATGAATATATTGGCATATAAATGTGCAGAGCTCTTCATGACAGTCGTCTCTAAATATCGGTGCACAAAAATCGTAACATCTCCTTTTCGTTCCCGAGTAATCCGGATCCAAAGTTCCAAATAGCTAAAATAAAAAAGCGTAATTTTCGAGAGGATTTTCAAATGGCACGAAAAACTGTCAATAAGATTTGAACACCACATTGCATGGAGATGCAACTGGACATGATGCATAAACGTATGGACATGATGCATATGGACATGATGCATATGGATTTCTCGAGGCGTCACTTACAACGGATTTGGGTGGGGCAAACGTGAGGCTCAATGAGACGAGATTTTTGCAAAATCCGTTCCCCATTCGGAACCCGTGGTAGCATCATCAAGAATTTTTCTTTAGTGTTTAGAATCGAGTCTAAGGAAGAGAATGAGACTAATTTCAAAGTTCTGCGTGGAACGATGCCGGAGATAAAAGCTTCTGAAGGGACCCATCGAAATCGTGACCTTTGACCCTACTTCCTGTTCACACCGATGACCTCTGAGTCTCGGAAATTGACTCTTGGGCCCTCCTTCGAGGCCCCTAGCAATAATTATAAAGCGAAATTTCAATCCAGGGGTTAATTTTTTTTAATTTTATGTGTACCTTATTCGAATGCTGATGCTCTCGTCTAGCACTGAAGGCACGAAAAGTAATCCAAAACCCAAATACCGACCTACAGTCCCGATCGCAACCTGACTGGACAATCTTTTTTTTTTTTTACAAATATATTTTCAGAGTCAGTAATGACCTTGGGAAAACAACGAACGATGTTGATTAGTGCTAATTCAAGGACTGCCAGTTCCTTAACGCCAATCTTTAACATTTAAAAAAATCCAGAATCCGATGTTATTTCTCCTTCGCTAATAAATTTGGAAAATCCAATTTCTGCAGGCAGACCCAAAGCTCCCACTTATCATCTCGCTTCTTCTGAAAACCACCAAATTTTGCTCAGTTTTTGGCATGCTGTATAATTCACGGAGTCCGCAAGACTCTCCAGCTCGGAATTCAATTTGGCAATCCAAAAACATCCTGCGAGCTTTCATGCTGCAATTGATGCAATTACTGTAATTGCACGACCCTGACATTACTCAGGGCTAGACGCTTAATTGTGACGCTTGGCATGATCATCAACCATTACTCCTCAAAATTATTATTTTATCAATTATTTTATCAACCACTAATCAATTGCAAAAGTCTATTTTAAAAAATCAAATGTTTTACCAGCGCGTGTGTCGCCACCCAGGCATTTCCCGCCATTTCGAAACTGCAGTGAAATATAATCAATTAGTCATTTTCTCTCTGAAGAGATTATGAGTTTTCATTCCTTCAGGGACCTCGAGCTCTGGAATTTTCTCGAGATTATCCCACCCAGTGGCATTGAAATAACTTACCAATCAAGAATTACCCAAAATTTTCATGATTGAATATCGAGCAACAATTACTTAAGACGTGAAAAATTATCACCAATCTTCCTCCTCCCAGTGCATCCTGGCCCACGGAATCTACTTGGACGACGACGAGATAGAGCTGGTGAAGGAGCGGAAAGCGGGGATAGCCCACTGCCCGAGGTCCAACTCCCAGCTGACGAGTGGGATGTGCGACGTCAGGCGTCTGCTTCGGAAGGGAGTGCCGGTTGGGCTTGGCACAGGTCAGTTGCTCTACTGTTTCTCTTCTGTTTCTGCTTTGGCGTTGGGCGTGGTCTTGGCTTTTAGGGTTGTTTGGTTTTTTTTTGTCGGTTGTCGGGGTAATGGTTTTCGAGGATTCTGCCCGCGCGCGACAGAGCTAGCTTTTCCTCCGTTGGAGGATAGATGTCGCCGGCGTCGTTAAGAGCGGATTTGGAAGTGTGGGAAAGCATGTTGAAGTCAGCGTTGCTGTAGAACTGGCTCGCATGCGGGAGAAGAGAAAATAGCCAGAAGGGCTTGGTGGTTCTGAGTCTGCCTAATAATTTAACCACCCGAGCAATTACAGTGAGATGCCTTCTGCGAAGACTGCCTCATCGTGCTATTAGCTGGCTCTAAACCGCCACTTATGCGTCATATCGCGAAAACATTACAGGGTTCCTTTCGGGCTAGGTGGGACGACAAAAAGTGAAGAGAGAATAGAAGACATCTCTTGCCCCATGAAACAGCGCAGTTGTAAATAAATAAATAAATAAAATAGAAATGAAAGGACATCGCGAAAATTCAAGAAGAGATACTTGGAAAAAATTCCACTAACCGTAATTCCACTGAACGTGATCTCACTCACGTCTGACACTTTGCAAAGGCCTTTCAGGTCAAGCTCATGATTCCAGCATTTCTCATTTTGTGATTATGAAGAAGCGTCATCATTAATTTAATTTTCACATTTTAATATCTAGAGTGACATATGTGATCGTCATCGAAACCGGCAGTAAATCACGGGGTCTCTCTTGTATACCAGCACCGGAACATTTTGCGTCTTGGAGGGAGACGCACAAGTATATGGATTTACGATCGCCGTGGACAGGGCCTCGGGGAAGGCTGGAATTACGTTCATGCAAGTAAAATTATGAAGGGCACTGTCGAGTCGAAGGGCATATGGAGACATGATCATAGGAAAACAGATTACCACCGCGTACGGACGAGGCTGAAATCATCCAGTCTGAAATCAGCCAGACGTAAATCATCTGACCTCCAACTGGATGCCATCTCGCATTCCTCTGGTGCATGTCGGTCGATTGGATTCGGGAATGTGGGCTCGGCATGCGTCAGTTGTGAGGGATGAGTTTCGCTTTTGAGTGAACGAGCCGACGGACACGAGAGAGCGGAGGCGGAGAATCTTCCGAGGGCATTCAGAGTGTCGACATGTCGCTGCCCCACCGGATGGGGCCCGGGGGGGATTGCAAGAGGGTCGAAGAAATACAAATTTCAAAAGCCTTGAAAACCGGTGAACCGAAGTTCTGGGCGGAGGAGCTGACATTTCCTGGATAGAGGCACCCTTTGGATCCAGATGACAGGTTCAAGGTCCATGGTCCAAGGCTAGGGCAAGAACTCGAAGAGGGATGTTTTTGTCCATCATGACAACCCTTGTCGAGGTCGAGCGTTCACATTGCATAAGATCGACATGCTCCTTTTAAAGATGAATGATTTTGGTAGGGAGATAAAATCTTCTACCTAGGATATAACAGATACATGGCTCCCTCTTTTGTTTCGTCCCCGAAGGCCTGAAATTCCTCTGGAATTTACTCATGGAAAGGCAAAGACAGGATAACTTGAGTCGTTCCACGCATTCACCACCCTGCAAATAATGGATTCGCTCAAGAACCTTAGCCCCACTTCGTGTTTATGCAGCTTCAGTGGGGTCCTCATTTTGATGTTACCTTCGAGTTGGAAAAACTTACCACGCTCCATGTCATCAATGCATTTTATAATCATGAAGCTTGACAATCCCAGAAAGGCAAGGAAAAAGACAAGGAAATCTCAAATCCACTTGTCCGCCACGCGACTTTACCAAATCAGCGATCTCTACACGCAAACTCGACGCGAAGGAATCCCAATCCCGGAATGTTCCCTACCCAAATGTGATAAGAGACTAAACGATTTGAATGGGACGTGGAAAGGACGAAGACCCTCTCCGTCTCATCCGGGATGCAACAACCCATCTCATCCGAGATGCAACATCCCATCTCATCCGGGAGCGGTGCACGGCCCCTGGACGCGAGTCACGTGCGACTTCCAGGTTCACGGCCGCTCAACCGATCCCACCTTCCCTTGTTTCCACATGGCACGTGAGGGGAGTTTTCGCCGGCTTTTTTTTGTTGCCTTCAACAGTCAACTGGTGAAGGTTTCGTCGGTCGAAGGACTCTATTTGGTTTCGAATCTCACGAATGCATTATTCGAGGCCGATTCTGAGTATGAGTCGCAGTTGTCGGGGTCGGCGAGCCCTGGCGGGAGGCTGAGGGAGGCCGAGGGGACCCTGCAATAGCTCTAAAACTTTGAGGAGAGGCGATTCTGTCCGGAATTGGCGACCGCTGTCGGCGGCTTGTAAATTCTCTGAGAGGGACGGAAGGTAGTTGGGCCCTCGACTGTCCATTTTTTGCAGACTGCATTACCAAGATCTGGCAATCTTATTATGTTTCACCAGTAGGAAGGCCCACGAATATCATGGACAATCTAGATATTTAGCACCTTTGGATCGAGAATCCAGCTCATGACTTGAAATAGAATAAGAAAGGTAGGCGCGTATGAAGGGTCTGGATTCTATGCCCTTTCTCCATTTGAGTATTTTTCATGAAGTTTCAGTTCACCTATTGTGAATGGACCAGTTGGATTTCTTTGCTCAAGCAGGGTTCCCCAGCTGCTGACTCTGTTTGGCTCTGAAATGCCGAAAAGATTTTCTTCATTCGAGTTGAAAGAAAATTACTATTTCTTCACTAATGAAATCCCATTACAGTTCCTTGGAATGTGCCTTCCAGCCGGTACTAATACTAGTACCACTTCGCACTGATTTAGTTATTTAATTTTTATAACCTACTTTTCACCTGAATGGAAGTCGAATGGAACTAGAAATGGATAAGAATGGAATTGTCTCCGTTGCATTTTATGCTATGTTCTCGTGCATAGATGCATGAGTTTCTTTAAAATTCATTTTCTGGAAATGGCATGCGGATGAAACGGAAAATGTGCGGCTTTGCGGCTTTCAGCGAGCTCGGGTGGACCGCAACCGTGATCTTTTCAAGGACTTTCCTCACCAAGGACTTTCCTCACCTATGACTCTTCCGCCTTGCAGACATGTCCGGCGGGAGCGCGTCGTCGATCCTGGACGCGATGCGGCAGGCGTGGGAGATCTCGAAGTTGCTGAGTCTGCAGGCGGGAGAGAGCGAGGCGCTCACGCTGGACGATTGCTTCGCGCTGGCCACCATCGGAGGCGCCAGAGGTGAGGTAGTGTTGTCAGATTGGGGAAGCGGTGGGGCGGTGGTGTCAGGGGAAGAGGTTTCGCGTGAGGGGAGTGCGAAGGGCTCGGGCGACGCCGGGTGAATGTTAAGTCGAGGCGTGCGAGGGTTAGACCACGTTTCCCACGAGCCCGTGACTCATTACCGATGGGCGGGGATGCCATCACTCGCTTATGATCGAGTGAGGGCCGCTCAAGGCAGTGAAAGGGACGGGAAAGGGCAGGGATCGACACCTGCCGTACGGGGAATGTTCTAGGGCACGGACCACTCGCGTTTCTTCACGTTGAAAGCGGGCTTGGGGAGGCTGGGGTTGAACTTTAATTCCGAGTTCAGGTGTTTGCCGGCGGGAGACGCGTTGACCGGACGTCCGTTCGCATACGGTTGCGACCAAACGCAGCCGCGACATCTTCACTGCTTACACGCAACTAGAAAGTGTAGAGTCTGAACACGAGAGGACAGGAGAGGCAGGAACGGCGACGCAATAAACGTCCGAAACGAATTGGCGGGTCTCCCGTTGCCTAGATTCCGGAAATGCATCGCCGATCGTCGCGGTGCCGTCTCGATCCATCCGATCTTGGCTGGATATCGGGCTGAGATAGCTTTCGAGAAGGCTTTAAATCGGACATTTGTTATTCCCGTGTTCCGAGAATGGTTGCAGTGCGTCACTCACCGAGTGATAACGGGAATCGCGGACGGGAAGATCCGATGGAAAAGCCAGATGGCCCACTTGCAATATTCTGGACCATCTGGCAGACTTTCTCCCGAAGTATCGCTACGATGATCGCAGCATCCTCAACCCATTTTGATATTTTTGCAGCAATTCTGCCAAAATCGAGATAGTGCAGGGCCCCGATCGCACTCCCACGAATCCGCATGAAAGCATCGAAGAGAACGCGAAATCGCTCGACCGCGAAATGCGCAGCGATCCGAGTGCCATCTCGCAGGCGTTCGCGTCCCTAAGCGGAACTCGCGTCGGATCGCGTCGATCTTGCCACATCAGATGGAATCCCGACTCACGACCCCGATTCCCGTTAAAGTGGCGGGACTGGAGGACCAGATCGGCAGCATCGAGAAGGGAAAGGCGTTCGACGCCCTGGTGCTGAGCCCCGACCCAGGCGTTGACTTCTGGGACGCCGGCTCCCCCGACCAGCTCGTCCACAAGGTCCTCATGCTCGGGGACGACAGGAACATCAAGGCGGTGTTCGTCGCAGGGAGGCTCGTCGCTGGTCCCGGCATCCCCTGATCCACCGGGTTGCCTCCACGTTGCCGCCAGGTTGCCACCAGGTTACCACCAGGTTGCCCACGTGATCGTTTCTTCGAATGAGTGTGTTGGATATTACGTTTTTCGAGTTCGGGTCGTGCTTTGTGGGTGGATTAGTCCCCTTCTTCTCCCTGTCGAGGGGATGAAGGGGGACATTCATACTCGTACTTCGCCTTTCTGTCGTTCTGAACGATGAAACTTCACCTGCCACGACTCTCCATCCCTTGGAAGCCAAGATACCCGAGAGGAGCCTCGCCCTCGACTCCCGGGGCGTCGCATCCTGACGGAAGGCGGGAACCGACTGCGGAGGAGCGAAGACCCGCAGGTCTCGGCAGTAGAGGCCTCCTCGGGCCTTCTCTGTAGAGACTTCCTCGGGTCTTCCTCTTGGGCTCTTCGGTATCGTTCTGAACCCACAGCTTCTGCCTATCTTCACCATGGTACCTTGCTTTCTCAGGGAGGATGATGCCTGAAAGTGCAAACGCCGATTGCCACCTCAGTGGCAAGACTGAAATATTTTAAGTGAAATTTTTTTTTCTTCTGCCTCATTTCCATGCTTAAGAAAGAAAGATGCCTAAGAAACTACTTAATAGTTCAGAGGGAAATGAAAAGTGAAAAAGTGCACGGAATCGCTTGAGCATTTATCGATGTTTCCGTTTGCGTGACACCTGGAAATTAAAACATCCTTCGAACCTCGACAGGTAATGGATATATAATGGATATAGTATCCATTACATTTTTTTTACAGCATTCAAGGGGAGATTGTGAGAGATAGTATGATCTCCATCCATCACACCCGCCCCATTACTCCCAACTTGTTAGGGATGCACATTACGTTCGGGTCCATTTCACAGCACCCATTATAATCTACTCCAGTCCTCTGGGATCCGCTTCGGCTTTGACAAATCCTGAAGACCCGTCTCAAGGGCACTACGCATGTTTTTATCCCGAATTTCATTATTCTAGATTTAAAGTTATGCGGGAGGCGTGGATTCTAACGGCCATTCGGGCAAAGACGCAGTTCCCCGAAGGCGAGACGACCCCAAGGATTTTGAAATAAAACATCAAGCTCGAATGACACGAGTCCCAAACACATTTTCAGATCAATTGCTCCAGCCCGAAAAGCTCACGTTGGAAAACAAAAATTCTAAGGAGCAAAATTCAAACGAGGAAAAAAAAAAAAAATTCCTGCTCCAACCCCTTCACCCCCCCTCGACTTCTTTGCCCGAGAGAAACGACGAGCGAGGGAAGCGCAATGGATGACATCACATCGAATCCTTCCACGCTGACAAAGATGCACTCCAAGAGAAAGAGACGCGAATGGGACAGGTACTCCATTCTATTGTACTCCCACACAATTCCTTAACATGCGAAAAGAAGCGTGAAAAGGAAGGCCTCGACCCTGGAGACCCCTAGGAGAGACACGGGCGAGTTCCCAGTTCCAAGAATGAACAACAGATGTCGCTAGCCGGATGCTCGCATTTGTTTCCATCGACAGTCGATAGTCCCTCGATTTGGCTTGAGTGAGCCGGGACTACTCAAATCAAAACCTGTTTTTGACTTTTTAATGATTTCGTATTGCCATTTTTGTTTTTCGAAAATTCGATTTCCCAATAGTCCGAGAGTCTCGTTTCCGCCTTGATTTCAGGACTGCTTCCGAGTTCTTCGTGTTTGAGTGACGGCTCGTATGGACCCGAGGGATCGGTCGGGGTCACGGGCGTTCGAAAAGTTCAAACGCTGTGAAAAAAAGGAGAAACTTCATTAATGAAGGGTCTCGCCGGATCCCCCGCATCCGGCAAAACGTCGGTCAACTAAGATGAACCCCCGAATTAAAACAGAGAGCTCGAGGGAGCCACGAATCCCCCCCCCCCCCTTCTCCCCGCGATATTAAATCCCCGAGCAGCCTGGATCAAAACTGTTTAATCAAGGCCGAGATATTAAAACTTGCGTCAGATGGCACGAGCCCCAGCCCCTCAATTAATCTGGAAACCCAGCGAAAATACACAAACTCCGCCTCGCGACCCGGAAATAGCACCGAGCGGATTTTTAAATGCATATGGTCCAGAGGGGGAAGGGAATCAATGGCCTCT
>CAJPEV010004063.1:0-19092 GCA_905338385.1 Darwinula stevensoni
TTTCGATTTGCATGTTGTGCTGACCCTTCGATTTTATGTGGCGTCGATTCCTAGAAATGGAATGGCGCAAGCCATTGCCCATTTGCATCGCTCATTACATTCCTAGGAGGAAAAATGGAGCGTCATTCTCAACTCATCTCATGAACTCAGCACAATAACATCTCATACATTAAAAACAGACTAGCCGACCCGTGGAAGACTTCCACGTACTCTTCGGCAAGAAATCCCGAGTTCATTCGGCGGCCCCTCTCAACGATATAAAGCAACACCACCTCCATCCCTTTCTCGAGAGTGAGAGGCTAAACGTGTCGTATATTCCGACATTCACGAGTTCGGCCAACGGCTCCATCAACGCTCTGCACAGCAGCCGCTGACATTGTACGTCTTGCGCATCCCCCTCCCTCTCATTCACAGGGGTCTTCATGCCTACGATACGGACTTTTATCGAGCGACACTCTCATCCCGTATCGATTGAATTGAATTGAATTCGATCTCGACGATGTGGGTATCGTCGGTGAAGTCCATCTCCAACGACGGACTAAGAGTGAAATATACTCTCGAGAAACGGGATGCTTACGACGCGTCTTTCCAATCTAAGGGTTCCTGTTCCCGGGAATCACTCTCCTTGTGAGAATGCCGATCGACTTATCTTGAATTTACGTTGAATTTCCGCGGGATCCCAGAGCGTTCAGGCCAAAAGGGATGTCTGTTCCTCGAACTAGGAGGTCGGCGAGCGATAGGATCCTTTTTGCATTGAATGCTTCAGATGAGGAGGAAGCTGATGATTCCGTTCCTGGGTCTCACCGTCGCGTGTCTCACGGCGGGGACGATCGCCGCGATCGCGGTGTACGCCTTTTCGATCGCGTACTCGGGCAACGCCCTCCACATCGCCACGGCGCCGGAGTCTACTTCTTCTTCGTCGTCTACTCCCACTTCAAGGTGAGGCGGCGCCGCGTTTCGTCGTCGCAGTGAATTCGAGGAAGTCGGGGAAAAAAAAAACTGTAATGTTTTTGGATCCATAACCAGCAACCGCATTGGAAGCGGGAAAGCGAGACTCACGTGGCAGGAATTCCCTGTCAAGGGCTTTAACGCCAGAAGTGGTCACGTCTAACAAGTCCTTTTGAGATGTTCATTACCGGATTACCGGATTTACCGGATCCTGGCTGCCTTTCGGAGGATTAATTACAGGCCCGTCATTTCGGGGGGGGGGGGGGGGGGGGGGGGGTGGGGAGAAAAACACCGGGAAAACATCGTTCATGCAATCGGCCCCAGATCTCTGATCGTTCTCATCCCATTTCATGGGGGGGCATTGTGTCTTGGAGCGATTTTTAAATCCCCTATTTTATTCCTGAAATGCTGCCTTTGGAGCTCTCGTGGCTTTCACGGCTCCAGTTTTTGCTGATGCTAAATCTCATCGCATTCATGAACTCTAGAGGTGCCCGCTCAAAACTCGAAGCTAATCTTTAACTCTGCCTGAGCCGAGAGACTCTTCTCCGCCACGAAAAATTATTTCATAATTAATATGCCATATTCTAATCAGGCGCTCTGTGCGAATTTGGCGGAAACAAATGGCGACGCTGCCCGTCGCCAGAAGACCCTAATTTCCCCCAAAAATCGCGGAAATTCTCATTCTCCTCGCGTCGGCAATGGACGGTCAGCGTCGATGCGTGTGTTCGCGTGTCGTTCACGTGTCGTTCACGTGTCGTTCGCAAATTGGACGGAATGGGAAAACCCAACGGGTCGAGTTCCGGAACTGTTCCCGGCCTGGTTCTCAATTCGCTATCAGTGAAGATCGATCAAAATTTATCTGCCGACGAAAATTGACGCGATTGAGCCGGTCGCAATCGGATCACTTCCAATCAAATTATCATTATTAATATTATTATTATTATTTATTTTTTTTTTACATGAGTGACACGTGTTAAAAGCATTGTCGGAACTACTGCATGTCTTTGAATCGAAAAAATTTTACCATTTTAATATTGTTAACTTCGTATCTAAGTATAACTACCTGCATCTGCGATTTTTAGCGTACCAAATACCGAATCGGGAAGTAAGTTACCGCACCGTATTCATATTGACCCAGCCGCTTAATATTGATGTCAATTCATTATGCTCATCATGTTGCTTGGGTTTTGGCCAAAGTTTTATTCGACAATAATCAAAATGATCACTTTTGTGATGAGTTTACGGCGCTGCCAATTATGGAATAATTGGCGCTGCCAATTATTCCATGCAGAGCATCAAAATCGTCAACACAAACATTTTTTTTTTAAATCAAATTTAGTCAACTGATTTCAAGTTTGAAAATAATTCCCATTGGCATTTTATAATTAAAACAACACCCAGGCTAAATCTTCGGATCAGGGAGAAGAATAATTCCCTTGAGCATTCAGCCATTACTTAAATGAGTATGAGAGATAATTTTTTTTTTCTTATCGACAGATACATTTCCTTTAATTACCATGGAGAGTAAATGGAGAGTAAAAACAAGCATTCAGGGACCATGCTTACTTGGACTTCAGGAACGTCAGAATAATTTATATACTAATATGATGAACGATGATAATCAGTAATTAATTGCAGGAACTCGAGAGCCCGGCGCCACCCGAAGAGGCGAAACGCGCCGGAGGAAACCCGGAGAACGCGCCCCTCGCGGACGCCCGCGATTCCTCTGCGAAGAACCCGGCATAATCGCCATCGCCGACTTCATTTTTTTTCTGTTTCATTTTTTACTTTTTTTTTCCATGGCGAATGTTCCCGTGGCGAACGCGCGAGGAAATTCCTCGGAGAAAATTTTTCTCGGCGCAATTCAGACTGGCTAAGCGAGTTTGCATTATCTCCATTTCCTTGAGTTATCACCATATCAAGGGGAGGGCGTGATTGATGAGGGCATTAAAATAATACTAAAAATGTATTTGGGGCGGTGGACTGCCGTTTCATTTTTTTTTCTGGGAGTTGTTACCAAACTTTTTTTCATAAAATTTATGAAGTCGTCCAACTAAATTCATTAGCATCGGGAGTTAACCGACTCTCAAACCGAGACTCTGGAGACGGATACGAGCGAGAGGGAACTTTTTAATATTATTTTAATATTTTTAATATTAAATCAGATCGAATTTGGTTTGGTATCCCCAAAGGTGGTTTTTTTGGAGCATGAACATAGCGGTTGGCGAAGAATGTGAACCGGGACCTTTTTTTTTGCCGTGATTTTATTGAAAAGATTTAAGAAATTCTTCGGAATCCAAAGATACCCGTGTCACACGCAAGAGGCAGCATGCTTGATTCACATTTGATTTACCGGGCTCGGTCCAAATTTCTTGGGAAAAACAGTTACATGCCAAAGCCAATTTTCCATGCCAATACCAATTTAACCGTCTCAAGGATTGTGGGAGAAATATGAGTCATTGAAGGGAAGCAGACAGATTCAGCATGTCCGTCAATGTCGTTTCCTTTTTAAGACTGATGGTCGGTCCTCGTTTTCCTATGCAAATGGAAGTGCGCTTTTGGAAGGCCAGAGGGAACGTGTGTCTGATGGCTCCGATCAGGTGCATATGAATTTCCTGTCATTTGGAAACGAATTTATTTGGTCGTCGGTCGGTCGGAGACTGTTTGGAAACCGTGTGAAAGGACGAAACTCTCTATCCATGACATCAATTTCTCCATTCATGACATCAATTTCTCCGGCTTGGAAATGCGGAATTCATTTGTTTTCTGAGCATGAATCCGAAATAAAATTTTATTCGTGCCGACTTCATTCCTTTCTCGATGAAATGGCTCAAGAACCTGTCGAAGCTCCAAAACACTTGAAAACAGGTCACGCAGGCAAAATCTTTCTTTCGTCCCTTCTCGCCTGTTCGAGGGAAGAACGTGCTTCCGAAGGCGGAGACGCCGTCTCCTCCTTTTCGTGAGGAGACGGCGACCGGCCACTTCGGCAATAACGGCCCCCCTGGCCGTTATTGCTCTCCTCCTCTCTCGAGCCGCCCACAAATCTCTCCCTTGCGGGGACAAAAGGGAGATGGCGTCGTCCCCTCAATTCTTTCTTTCTTTCCTCATTGGTCCCGAGCCGTTGTGATGCGGCAGCGGTGGTCCTTTAAACTTATGCTAGATTCATTTAATGCCCGGTGTTTCAAAATTCAAGAAATTGGTTGCGTCACGGACTGACATTTTTGCTCTAAAATAAAATGCCACTGAGTGTTATTGAAAAGTGGTACGACCGAAGGTGCCGCAATTTGTGCTAGAGATGCTGCTTTCAGCCATACCTCTTTTATGTCTCAATTGAGAAGGATACCTTTATTCTAAGTTCGGAATACTTTTAAACTTTCAACTCCAAAAACCACGTACGGAGAATAAAATGTTTGTAATGAATCCAGGTTTAGGATTTCTCTAATGCTCCATTTGACGTCGGATTATTGTGATACCTAAGTAGGACGTGAAGCTTACAAAAGGATACAATTGAGTTTGAAAGTGTATAAGATTTTTAACTGATTAACTGTCAGTTACTTAAGACTAGCTGACGACTATGTACGTTAATTATTATTAGAGAAGAGGATGGATCAATATTTGTTCTTTAAGTGAAAATTTCCTCTCACTCTATCAATATGGATATCTCCTTTTTATATTAAGCGAGACTTACCATGCGAGTTGTTTACCCTCAAGGCAAAGAGCTACTACCTATTACGGCGGCCCTAGTAAATATTTACGACGGCCGTCATATGACTTCAAACTGGTTATCCGCTGAGCGGTGCCCGTCGCCGAAACAGATTCCGATATTCAGAATTAAATGCAGTACCATTTCCATTTTGACGAAGGTCATCCCCATCTCCGCAAGAAGCGCCTGTAATGGGTTACACCAGAAACGGAAAATAATTAAATCTAAACGGAAGAAATGCCGGCCACCGAAGAACAACATTTCCCTCCGTCTCTCTCATAACTCCATGACAAATGACGCAGCAGCCAGACTGCACCGAGGCCATCCACTCCTTACGGTTACTCCAGACGTAACGCGCACTCCACCAAGGCCATCCACTCCTTAACGATTGCTCCTGACGTAACGCGCACTCCACCAAGGCCCTTCCGCATCCAGGTCCGCACTCCCCATTCCGCGTTCCTCGGGAGCCGACACACGTATCAGCTGCGACTGGTGCGGGAGGGAGGATGGTCCCGAGCGGGATGAGGCCAGTCAGTGCAGAGGAGAGGATGGCGATCGCTCGAGGCTCGAGTCTCTTGTGTTCTTCGTATTGGTGACATTGTTGGTGACTCCGCGGTGGGTAAGACCCTCCTCGCTTTCCTCTCTTTGCAGCGACTGAATGTCCATTCATCGCCTTTGGTTCCGGCGATAGTAAGGTATTTGCGTTCGATCGCGTCGAGAGTTTTCACACGAAGGCCTCCATCGGGAGTCAAGGCATGAAGGAGTCAAGGCATGATGGAAACTGAATTTCCGCTATTTAACGACACAGATCCTGAAAACGCGAATTGTTTCGGCTCTGCGAGGGAGATGCGTTCGTTCATAGAAGCGAGGCTGCAACTGATGAAACCAAATTATGTGCGACTTCCATATTACGACTCCCATCAATTCCAAATCGATTCTTAAATGGTAATTACACCTGAGCCAGGAGGTTCTAATATCAGTTCATTAAATAAATATTTAAATATATTATGCATTTATCCAGGAAAATCATTTATATACTGCATTCATATGCATGTGGAAAACATAATGAGGCATGACGTTGCACGGCGCATGTCGGCTCTCTTCCCATTGGAGCCCACTGATTGTGATACCTGAGAAACCGGACTCCTCGTGGAGACTCTGCAGTGAGCTATTATGCTAATGACTCTTGAAGCGAGGGAGGACCACGAAGGCAGGGCGGAGCTTCCGCCTAAATAGGTCCACCCTTAGCGATGCGGACTCGGACGTCCCTCTGAGAATTCCCTTCGTGGAATCGATCAATCACGGGTTTTGAGTTCATCCTTGTGAGGAATGCGGTACGATGAGAATGTTGTGCGATGTGAATGTTGTGCGATGTGAATGTTGTGCGATGTGAATGTTGTGCGATGTGAATGTTGTGCGATGTGAATGTTGTGCGATGTGAAGGTGATGGGTGGGGAGGACACAATTGATGGCCTTGGGCCTTCACCGTGCCGGAATGAGTCAATATTCACATGATTAAATGAAAGGATTCGATAGCATTTGAAGGGACGTTCCAAGCATCCTTTACTTGCTGCCAAGAAGTCCTGCCATGCGTCTGGAATGCTTGCACGTCGGCATTGAATATGACTGCACGTCCAACTGCTTGGGCACTTGCATGAACCGTGGCTCAAAAAAATTCCTCTCTGAGAAGGATTCTTCCCCTTGCCATGCGCCGACGCCATCATAATGTATTTGGGGCGGTGGACTGCCGTTTCATTTTTTTTTCTGGGAGTTGTTACCAAACTTTTTTTCATAAAATTTATGAAGTCGTCCAACTAAATTCATTAGCATCGGGAGTTAACCGACTCTCAAAACGAGACTCTGGAGACGGATACGAGCGAGAGGGAACTTTTTTAAAATATTAAATCAGATCGAATTTGGTTTGGTATCCCCAAAGGTGTTTTTTTTGGAGCGTGAACATAGCGGTTGGCGAAGAATGTGAACCGGGACCTTTTTTTTGCCGTGATTTTATTGAAAAGATAAAGAAATTCTTCGGAATCCAAAGATACCCGTGTCACACGCAAGAGGCAGCATGTTTGATTCACATTTGATTTACCGGGCTCGGTCCAAATTTCTTGGGAAAAACAGTTACATGCCAAAGCCAATTTTCCATGCCAATACCAATTTAACTGTCTCAAGGATTGTGGGAGAAATATGAGTCATTGAAGGGAAGCAGACAGATTCAGCATGTCCGTCAATGTCGTTTCCTTTTTAAGACTGATGGTCGGTCCTCGTTTTCCTGTGCAAATGGAAGTGCGCTTTTGGAAGGCCAGAGGGAACGTGTGTTTGATGGCTCCGATCAGGTACATATGAATTTCCTGTCATTTGGAAACGAATTTATTTGGTCCTCGGTCGGTCGGAGACTGTTTGGAAACCGTGTGAAATGACGAAACTCTCTATCCATGACGTCAATTTCTCCATTCATGACATCAATTTCTCCGGCTTGGAAATGCGGAATTCATTTGTTTTCTGAGCATGAATCCGAAATAAAATGTTATTCGTGCCGACTTCATTCCTTTCTCGATGAAATGGTTCAAGAACCTGTCGAAGCTCCAAAACACTTGAAAAAGGCAAAATCTTTCTTTCGTCCCTTCTCGCCTGTTCGAGGGAAGAACGTGCTTCCGAAGGCGGAGACGCCGTCTCCTCCTTTTCGCGAGGAGACGGCGACCGGCCACTTCGGCAATAACGGCCCCCCTGGCCGTTATTGCTCTCCTCCTCTCTCGAACCGCCCACAAATCTCTCCCTTGCGGGGACAAAAGGGAGATGGCGTCGTCCCCTCAATTCTTTCTTTCTTTCCTCATTGGTCCCGAGCCGTTGTGATGCGGCAGCGGTGGTCCTTTAAACTTATGCTAGATTCATTTAATGCCCGGTGTTTCAAAATTCAAGAAATTGGTTGCGTCACGGACTGACATTTTTGCTCTAAAATTAAAGGTCGCTGAGTGTTATTGAAAAGTGGTACGACCGAAGGTGCCGCAATTTGTGCTAGAGATGCTGCTTTCAGCCATACCTCTTTTTTTTTATGTCTCAATTGAGAAGGATACCTTTATTCTAAGTTCGGAATACTTTTGAACTTTCAACTCCAAAAACCACGTACGGCGAATAAAATGTTTGTAATGAATCCAGGTTTAGAATTTCTCTAATGCTCCATTTGATCAGCCTAATAACACTATGGATTCATCCTGCACTTCGAATGTTTTCCTATGTTAACTCAAACTTTCACATATTCTAAAAATTGACTAATTGACAGTCAATGAATTCTGATCGACTGCTGATACATGCATAATTATTATTAGGGAAGAGGATCGATCAATATATGTTCTTTAAGCGAAAATTTCCTCTCACTCTATCAATATGGATATCTTCTTCTTATATTAAGCGAGACTTACCATGCGAGTTGTTTACCCCGAAGGCAAAGAGCTACTACCTATTACCGCGGCCCTTGTAAATATTTACGACAGCCGTCACATGACTTCAAACTGGTTATCCGCTGAGCGGTGCCCGTCGCCGAAACAGATTCCGATATTCGGAATTAAATGCAGTACCATTTTACATTTTACATAAGTGAAATAATTAAATCTAAACCGAAGAAATGCCGGCCACCGAAGAACAACACTTCCCTCCGTCTCTCTCATAACTCCATGACAATTGACGCAGCAGCCAGACTGCACCGAGGCCATCCACTCCTTACGGTTACTCCAGACGCAACACGCACTCCACCAAGGCCATCCACTCTTTACGATTGCTCCTGACGTAACGCGTATTCCACCGAGGCCCTTCCGCATCCAGGTCCACACTCCCCATTCCGCGTTCCTCAGGAGCCGACATACGTATTAGCTGCGAGGACGACTAGTGCGGGAGGGAGGATGGTCCCGAGCGGGATAAGGCCAGCCAGTGCAGAGGAGAGGATGGCGATCGCTCGAGGCTATCGTCTCTTGTGTTCTTCTTATTCGTGACATTGTGGTGACTCCGCGGTGGGTAAGACCCTCCTCGCATGCCTCTCTTTGCTGTTGTTGTAGCGACTGGATGTCCATTCATCGCTTTTGGTTCAGCGATAGTAAGGTATTTGCGCTCGATCGCGTCGAGAGATTTCANGATGATGTGGAATTATCTTTCAGGAGCTTTCGCCCGTTCGAGACAGGCGCGCCTCGGAGGACCGCGAGGCGGAAGTCCGCCTCCGCGCCCTGGACGATCGCAAGTGAATTCCGCCGTCCGCGATTTTTTCTTCCTTCTTCGCTTCGCATCGCGGACCTCGCGGGAATTTTACTTTCCAACTGGCGGACCGCGGCGACCCGACTTAGCCTTGAAGTCCCTTAGGTACTTGAAGTCCCTTAAAAACAGGAGACTAGAACTCTCATTTGAGTTGGAAATAAACGCTTTTTTTTTCATTTTCTGAAGCGAAAATTCACCGATTCATCCCCTCGTGTCAAATCGAAAAGGAAACCCCGATTAGAACCTGCGAAAAGAAAGACAATAACGCGACAGAAATTTTGCAAGCTAAATTACACGAAATTCGCTTCGCATTATCCCCATTCTCACTTTCCTTTAAAGTAGTAATGGCGATATCATCGCCGTTAAGCGACTTTTCCAACTGCAATGGCCGATGAAGTTCACGGAAAGTGTTTTTTTTTCCGTGAAAAAGAATCACCACATTTAGTTCTTTTCTATTAAACTGCGACGTTAAGCACAGAAGGATAGGACGGAGGAGAGAGGACGAATGAAAGCCCGGGGACGGCCGTGAATAAAACTCGGCATCTCGTCGGTGCCTTCATCGCAAAACTCAGATGATTTCCCCCCAAAGTTTTTCCCAGTACGAGTGAATGCACTTCTAACGAGTTGTCCGTCGGCGGCTCAGAGAGCCCTCGTCGCACGAATCCACATGCATCCCCATATCCACAGGAAGGGAAAACGGCGGATGACTCGTGGAACGCGACGGAATGGCTTCATACTATATCATTCTGCTGCACCACCTCAGAGCCTTTTTTTATTCTCTTGCCTGAAGTTCAAGTGGTGCCCGATCAGATGAGTGGAACGACAAATGCAATATTTCAGTTTTTATCATAATAAAAAAAAAGTGGCAAGCTCAATGGTGCATAGTTACAAATTATACACTATTATCCTTCTGACTTCTACGTGGTCTAGTTTCAGGAGTGAACATGGGAACAAAGGCTACTGGTTGGAGTCCTCCGCTTCCGCATTTTCTCATAGGTAATTGAGACACCAAAAGTCATCACTTGGATAAGTACATATAGATACATAAATGCATTTAAAGAACTCGGCGACCACGACTTCACAGATTTTCTTGGGCTGCATGGCTTCAAATTGAAATAACCAACATAAAAAGGAACAGCGAAAACAAAATCAGTCGGAAGAGTGGCGGGCAGAAGGCCATATTCCATCGAATCTGTTTGCTTTTTCCGGCATGCACAAATATGCGTCGCATTCCGATGAAGGTCGAGACAGCCAAGCCACTAGGTGACGGACGGCTAAGCCACTAGGTGACGGACGGCTAAGCCACTAGGTGACGGACGGCTAAGCCACTAGGTGACGGACGGCTAAGCCACTAGGTGACGGACGGCTCGAGCTAAGCCAATTAATAGAGAAGGCGCGGGATGGGCAGGCGGAGTGGATCCTCCGATTGGATGGGAGGCAGTCGCGGTTCCAGAAGTTGGACGATTCCGCGGATGCTTTCGTAGGATCGGTGGCGTTCGGACGCTGAGGGTTTCTTTAGCGGGTATTGGATCTCCGATCGTCCCGAAACATCCTGAATTTATTTAATTACATCACGGTAAAAAAAAAATTACTTTAATGTTAGGTCGAAATTAAATTTTAAAAAGTAGACCTATTTTCTGTGAGGCCCAGGGCATAAAGCAAATCGAACAAACGTTGACCAGGAAAACCCCTGCTTAAAGGTAGAGAAGACGACCGCGAGCGATGTGGAAGAGGCGATGAAGGTGTCGCGGTGGAGCAGGCTTCATGATTCTGTGGGACTGCTCGGATGATCCTGCAGTACCTATTCCATTACCTCGCACTGGCCCGTTCCAAACTCTACGGACCAATGACACCTGCGTGGTTTGCATCGTACTGCGAGCCGTTCCCGGTTCCCCGTCCCTCGATATTGCTTATCGTGAAGTTTAGGGTGAAAACGCTGTCAAATGCCGTCAAAATAGGACGGAGTCTTCGAAGCACTCAGAGGAGCCCGCGGATTTTTCCGAGGAGCGATTGCGCCTGATGTGCTGTAGTTTCTTTCCATCGTGAAAGCTTTTTGGAGAAATCCGAGATGAAGCATTGGACGTATCCCACTGGAGTGAACGGTGAGGAGTCGCTATACCTATGGCTTTCGTTTGCAGAATGCCTGCCGATACTGTTCCTACGGTCGTGCGATATCCATTTCTTTTTCTTAGAGGTCACACTGTGCCGAAAGACGCGAACGCGAGACTCCACGCTGAGACAGCAGGAAAGAGGGATTCCCTCCGATTCCCTCGCTCGAGGGAATGAAGAGACCTCCTTTGTCCTTGCGACTCCAATCTCATAGGTTGCCTAGGAACGAGTCAAGAGATGAGGCTTCATTCAGACGGATGTGTCCCGCCTTTCGTGGAGGACGCCTTCCTTTCACTTCTCGGTGTCAGTGTGAGCGATGAGTTTCTTGTTATTTCCGTGTGTGTGTTCATATGTGACCGGGGCGAACCCGTGCAATGTGGCAACCGAAGAGGCTAATGACGAGACGTACCGAATCCGATCGAGTGCATCGCGGAACCCTTTCTTGGCGACTGCGTCTCGGGGTGTCATCTCCTCGTGCATCGAAGACACGATACTGAGTTTGTGAACGGGCCGCGTGAATGTCGACCTCACGAAGGTGCATGCCGGTTGCGATACGAATACGAACACGGATCCGACGCGGTGGGACGAATCATCAGGCGTGGAGACGGGCGGCTCGGTCATGAGAAAAAAAATATCCCTGGAGCAACGTATGTCCAACGATGTCCAACGTTTCCTTCGGAAACGAACCAGCAAGCGATGCTCCTTGGAGGAGGAGGTGAGTTTCATTTAATCTCTTAATTTTTCCAATTGCTAAAGCCCTTTTTCATGCCTTTAATTGACATTTTTAAAGACACTCGTGTGTTTTCTGGAGGTATGGTCATATGACAACGTGAACTTTCTCCATTCCCTGGCTCTGAATTATCCCGAGTATCGTTGGGTCGGAGCGCCTTTTCCGTCGAAGGTATCCAGAAGTTCAAATACAATTTTCAACGTTCAAATATTTTTTGTTCAAATATTATACCTTCCCTCGTTCCAATAACTGGCAGATGTCTTGCCCGACGTTTGTCGATGCAACGCCGACCGGATGACCCAAATCATTCTGTTCGATATCCTAGAGGCGTCTCGTATCTTGGTCTTTCTGGTACTTAATTCTCAGTGTGTTTTTTTTCCGCATTTCAGCATTTGCATTTCGTACGAGCAGATTTTGATCGATGGGTAAAAATACGAGACTTAGATAACACGCTCTTCCCGTTTTAAATAGTTCTCGGAGGATCGCTCGGCCGATATGGAACCGCAGGAACCGCATCGACGAAGGCTGTGAACGGACTACCTCGATGTGTCTGTTTCCCACCGCATCGATCATCGCCCGTTAACCCCCGTTTTGATCTCGCCTCATCCCATGAAATTGGCACAATAAGTATCGTGTTTAAAAAAGCAGAAGTTCCAGACGGTGATAGAAAGGCCGAATCCGACGTAACTCCAGGACAGCCACCCTAGGGATGAGCACGATCGCCATCAAAGTAGGGTGAGCACGATCGCCATCAACGTAGGGTGAGCACGATCGCCATCAAAGTAGGGTGAGAATGCTCACTGTGGTGTCCAGCACCCTTCGTGGTTGTATGGTCATCCTCGGGTGCAAACGTCTCACCCTTTTCTCAAGATGACATCGATTTTTTGATTGGCCACATACGCCCTTCGGCGTGGATGGGAAACATCTGTAAGGAATCGCAAATTCCGTGCCGAAATTGAAGAATTTTTTTAAAATGACGTTTCATGACGTTTGTCGGGGAGGAGGTGAGTACTTTCAGGGGTTTCTGGCCTCCGAAAGTGCTTACCTCCATGGTCTCTTCCGAGCCGAGATCGCGATCGTACCGTAAATGGCATCGCAAAATATGGAGAACTTCTCGCGGCGACGAAGCTCCCTAGCCGTCTCAAGCGAACATCTCTCTTCCAGATTTATGTATCCTGTTCCCTTTTGATGAGTCTGGTCTTCTTGGTGGGAGGCGTGGACTACAAGCACGGGCTGGGGGCTCTCTACGTGGACGGGTTCCCCGAAGGGGGTCAGTTCCATTTCCATGCTTCCACGCTTTCCATTCGTTTCGTGTCCGGTGCCTCTGGTTAGAGGGGTGCTCCTGGTTAGAGGGGTGCTCCTGGTTAGAGGGGTGCTCCTGGTTAGAGGGGTGCCCCTGGTTAGAGGGGTGCCCCTGGTTAGAGGGGTGCTCCTGGTTAGAGGGGTGCTCCTGGTTAGAGGGGTGCCCCTGGTTAGAGGGGTGCTCCTTGTGGAAGGTTTCGCTCATGAATTTTCATTTTCCCTGTCTTTCAGTGTATGGCAAGCTGTCGATAGCCAACTTGGTCCTCTCCGGCTTGTGGATCGTATGTGATTCCCTTCTCATCCATGGAATTCGCAAGGTTTGTTTTCTACGGCTACGCCATCCCCAATGTCCCGATGCCCCGAAATCATTCAGTCAGTTTCACATAGCATGAATTTAGGAATCGGCAATGAAATTTCTTTGTATCGTGTCTGCGTCTGAGAACGTTGCAAGAAAAATGGGTCATGACATTGCTTTCCCGCGTCGTCTAAGTAAAAAGCAGATCGAGCCGGTCTCTCGATTTCGGTTCCCCCTTTCCACACGAACGTCATCGTCGCCCGTTTCAGGCGAAAAGAAAGCTGATGATCCCGTGGCTGTGCATCGCTCTCGCCGCGCTGATCGCGGGACCGATCGTCGCCGCGGCGCTGCTGGTCCTCGTGCTCGCCCTCGCCCCCGAGAACGCGGTCTTCCTCGTCCTCGTGGCCGTCCTCTTCGTCCTGTCTTACCCCGTCGGGATCCATTTCTTCCTCGTCGTCTACTCCCACTTCCGGGTGAGGCTCGCATCTTGAAGGAAAGAAAAGGGGGAAATATTGAATTTTTTTTTTTTTTGCTCTCGACACTTTCGCTGAAAGGGAAACGACCGAAACGACCTTCCGGTCGTTCCGGGTCGCACCGCCGGGAAAAGCGAGGAGAAAAGACTCGCGGGGTAAAGGACTGGAAGACGCATTTCCGACCTGTTACGACCTCGTCAAGGTCAGCATGGCGTGCCCAGACTTTAAATCGTACTTCGGTAGGGATGGAGAAAATAATCATTGCAAGCCAAATCTCGAAGCATTTCGAGTAAATTATGCGACTGCGACTTTTCGCTCATGCCGTAAAAAGTTATGTTAAAAAAAAAGAGGAAATCTTCCCTCATTTCTGAGAGGCTGCTTCCAGGTCGCTCTTTCACTTGTCAAGGGCAATTCTCGATCTCTTCACGTCTCCAATGAGAGTGATGAGACCAAAAGTTTTAATTTGAAGTTTCGATAAATACTTTCCTCATAAGCAACTATGATTGCTCCTAAGCATATTTGCATGATGGAAATATTGCGAGATGGAAATGATGATGTGGAATTATCTTTCAGGAGCTTTCGCCCGTTCGAGACAGGCGCGCCTCGGAGGACCGCGAGGCGGAAGTCCGCCTCCGCGCCCTGGACGATCGCAAGTGAATTCCGCCGTCCGCGATTTTAGATGATGTGGAATTATCTTTCAGGAGCTTTCGCCCGTTCGAGACAGGCGCGCCTCGGAGGACCGCGAGGCGGAAGTCCGCCTCCGCGCCCTGGACGATCGCCAGTGAATTCCGCCGTCCGCGATTTTCTCTTCCTTCTTCGCTTCGCATCGCGGACCTCGCGGGAATTTTGCTTTCCAACTTGCGGACGCGGCGGCCCGACTTAGCCTTGAAGTCGCTTGAAGTGGTCCTTGAAGTCCCTTAAAAACGGGAGACTAAAACTCTCATTTGAGTTGGCAATAAACGCTTTTTTTCATTTGTTGAAGCGATAATTCACCGATTCATTCCCTTGTGTCAAATCGAAAAGGAAATCCCGATTAGAACCTGCGAAAAGAAAGACAATAACACGACAGAAAATTGCAGGCTGAATTGCACGAAATTCGCTTCGCAGAATCCCCATTCTCATTTTCCTTTGAATGGCGATATCACCGTCGTTAAGCGACTTTTTCCAACTGCAATGGCCGATGAAGTTCACGGAAAGTTTTTTTTTTCCGTGAAAAAGAATCACCACATTTGGTTTTTTTTTCTATTGAACTGCGACGTTAAGCACAGAAGGATAGGATGGCACAGAAGGATAGGATGGCACAGAAGGATAGGATGGAGGGAGAGAGGACGAATGAAAGCCCGGGGAACGGCCGTGAATAAAACTCGGGCCTCCCGATGGCCGGTCGGGCGTGCTACCATCACGCCACCGAACCAGAGACATTCGGTGAGGCATCTCGTCGGTGCCTTCATCGCAAAACTCAGACGATTTCCCCCCAAAGTTTTTCCCAGTACGAGCGAATGCGCTTCTCCTAGCGAGTTGTTGCTCGTACGTCGGCGGCCCAGAGAGCCCTCGTCGCACGATTCCCGAATCCACATGCATCCCCATATCCACGGGAAGGGAAAAGGGCGGATGACTCGTGGAACGCGACGGAATGGCTTCATACTATATCATTCTGTTGCACCACATCTGAGCCTTTTTTTTTATTCTCTCGCCTGGAGTTCAAGTGGTGCCCGAATCGGATGAGTGGAACGACGAATGCAATATTTCAGTTTTTTTAATGATAATATTAATAATAAGTATTATTTTTTTTAAACCAGTGGCAAGCTCAATGGTGCATAGATACAAATTATACACGAAGATTTGAACGCGTAGCACGATTGTCGATATTACTACAGGCGTTAATACAATCCACGTGAAATTTCATTGCGCAAAGCCGGAGATGCCGATGAATGGACGTGCTTGCCTCAAATGCGAGGAAATATGGGCATATACGGAGAGGGTTACGGAGCAAATGACAATATAACGACAGAATTTCTCTCATTCCAACGGATATGGACGATGACGGATAAAAGGCTTGGCCTTCGGGTCGACATAGAATGCAGCAAAATCGAAACTGGCGAGCACTTCTTCGTTATGTCTGCCAAATTTCTTCTGAAGCTCGGAAATGTTTTCTCTCATACCTCAATCATATGAATTTTCACTCAAAAGCGGTGAAAATAGCTAATTTGTCACTATCGCTCCCGTCCAACTCCTAAAATGAAACTTTCGAAACCCGAAATGAAACCTGTTAATATGGAGCGTGGTTGTCAGAAAATCCAAGCCGTTCCCTATTGTGAATATGAAGAATGAGCACAATTGCGAACATGCTCTTCATCTTGTGTACGCTTCCTCATACGGCCACATGTACTTCCCATTATTTGAGGGAATACAAAAAGAACATTTATTTTCCCTTCAATAACATACAGTGAAACGTCTTATTTTTGCACATTTGCAAATGCCCCACAAATTCGTTCGCTAAAATTAGTATTTCCCCATTTTTAATTTGGGGAATCAATAATAAGTGGAGTCTTCTTTTTTCACGCTTTAAACCTGTTGTATTTTTTTCCCCCGATACTCTCCTTAGTTACATTTTCGCGATGTCAGCGTAAAAAAGGGAAATCCAGTATTGGTAAGAAAAAGCGTTTTAAGGGGCTTTTCTGAGATTGAATTGTACGTGATTCAAGAAGCAAAACTCGCTAAAGAACTGCCGTATCTTCCACTAAGAGGCGGTGAAATCGCCAGGGAAATGAATTTCTCAACGATTGCCTTACAGTTAGTCACTTACACATATCAGAAAAAGAGTGCGGATTACAGCACCCTTGCAGTGGAAGTCCATTGTCAGTCGTGAAACACCAACAGACTACCCCAGATTGATGCACATCCTCACTTTTGAAGAAGCTGCAAGAAGCGCTTCTATTCCATCAACTTTTTCCCTTGATCAGACGCGAAGGGTTCCCCAATGTCAGCACGTAAGGGAACACTGATTGCTTTGAGAGGATCCGATTTCCGTTACTTGCCAATGAGCATATGAGAAACTAAGTAGTTTAACTGCTGACGGTGTAAATTAATTTTAGCACATAAAGTAGGGAAATAACAATGTGAAAATAGCTTAGCAATTTGAACTTGCTTCATTCATCGTTTTCCCTGTGAACATTGAAACACATCTCGAAAATTACTCTCTGAGAGAATCACTATAACTAGCAAGTTTAACGCAATGTACAATCGACAAGAAAGTTCTGACCCCTTTTGTGGATCTTGCATCTGAACGAAATTCCCAGCGAGTATCTAAAATTTATTTCTCTTCATCCTTCTATTCACTTTCAGGTAAAAATCGTCTCGCAACATTTCTGCTCTTGCCTACCGCCTCCATCAAGGGCAGACGCACATTTTTCACATCAGGTTGAGAGTATCAAACGCAACCTAGGTGGATTGAGTCGAATGCAAATGCCAAAGTTGTGAGGTGCATCCAGATTTATGAATCTAAATTGTACAGTGCATTTCTAGAGAAGAAAGCAAGGAGAACTTTAACTAAAGGATATTGGGAATGAGATAAGAAGGTTGTGTAGGTTTCTTGGGAAGGGGAAGCTGTAGATGGAAAAGCGTAAAAGGTAGCCGTACATGCATTCCTTAAAAGCATGTTGCCACGCTTCCTGCAGTCTCCAGGGACTCTACCGCATCGTTCTCAGAGGTATGCAAAGGACGGGATCAGGAATGGGGTGGTCGGTGGGGGGAAGGACGTTCCAACGAAGGATTAGGTTCAACGTTTCGATGCCTACATTAGACTCCACGTTCACCCCATGAGGCTGTTATCAAAAAGTTGCCCTACGACTAGTGGCAGGTAAAATCTGTGGCAAACCGAAGGAAAGGAAATACTCTGTTGCCGTGGAAGGACTCACCACGATCTTCAGAGACCACCACCCAAGTAAAACCCGAACCTGTTCAATGAACGTTTCATTCAAGTTATGGCCAGCGTTCCATTAATGCCACTGAAAACGTTCTATTAACTGTTTCAATGTTCAAAATTCAAAGCAATGAAAAGCAGTTCAAATTATGCGTTCCTGGAAGTACGCGAATTAAATAATTCCAGGGAAACAGTTCAATAAAGCTTTTTAGGATTCATCCAACATACAAGTAACGTTTTGAATAGGTTCTTTTCATCACTTAAAGTGCATTCAGTCTAAGTAAAGTCTCGTGGCTCACGTGGCTTGGATTGAGTGCCTAAATGTTGCTGATCGGTAGGATCGATGGCACTATCCTACATTGTCTGGGAGAGTGTGGTGGAGAAGCGCGTGGCAATCCAAATTCAAAATATTAGTTTTTATCCATCTCATATTCAGGTGTCAGACATCCCCGTCAGGAATACCCATGGAGTGCTTTTAGATGTCTCTGGAGAGGCCTTCGCTACCTCGAGAGTTACAAGTGTTTCCGCCATCTTGGGACATTTACTAGGTTACCTCTAATAACAAATTTCTTCAAGAATTCACGTATCTCCCGCTCTGGTTTATGTGAAGAAAGATAGCCTACATTGTAGAAAGTATTGGCGATTAATTCCAACTGTATCAGGAAATGACACGTTTCAGGGACTACCTTGGCGCCATCTAGCGTCGATGGTTCGAACCTTCGCTTCAAGCCATTGTCAGATGGATACAGTTTCTGTGCGTTTGGAAAGCATCTTAAACGTGCGACGAATGTCCAAATGCAGCATGTTTCGCGATTAAAAGGCACGTTCGCGCACGCTACCCCATGGGTGCCTAGGCTACAACCACACTTTTTACCATAAAAATTAATATTTCTTTTCTTATCTTTCGCGCTGTTAAAATATGCACCAACGCAATCTGCTCATCAAGAGCTTGCGATTGATATATCACATGCACCATTTGACAGGTCGGAAGTCTTTCCCTCATGGATAATTGTTAATTAGCAGTAATAAAAATGCAATTAGCAATCAGATGTAAAGGGCATCTTTGAGATCGAAGAGACTACCTAGTCCGATCCAAGAGGGAGCACTAAAATGGTAGCATCAAGGAAATAAATAAATAACTTTTTAAAATTAATTAATCAATTGCCACATTATATTTTTTGTGGATGGTTTTAGACCATGACAATAAATGTCAAGTCAAGAGTCAAGAGTCAAGATAGTTAGTGACATCAAGAGGCGATTTCGCCCATTTCGATATCACGTGTCGAGTTCGAGCGTTCCTTAATTTTAGGGTAGGCCTAACCCTCTTCAAGCTAAATATTTTTGTATTTTTATTTTTTTTTT